>RJWT010028287.1:0-15289 GCA_004365215.1 Cuniculus paca | reverse complement strand
GACATACATATGACATTAACATAGATGAGTAGTTTTGTAGATATATCTAACTTGAGCCATCAGTTTACCTTTTTCTCTTCTTTCCCTTCCTTAAAACCTTAAGCCACAAACAGGAACAAAATAGAATGCATTACTTTCTAGTCTTATGTGGCAGGGAACAATGACAAAATAAGAAGGAGCAGCACTTGAAGAACAGTTGTTTAAATCCCAGAGCAATTCAGTTGCTTTGACACCATTCAGAAGGGGAAAAGGGACACTGTGTGTGCTTCGCACCATTTACTTTAAAGTGGAGCATTCGCAGTAGTGCGGAACTTGTGAAAAATTTTGCATGATGTGTTACAAGGATGCTGTTCCCTTCCATTTGCCTCAAAGAATTCTCTGCCTGTGAGGTTTCATTCATTGTCTGTAAAATTCTCAAACTGCAAGTGAAACAAAAGAATACTTGTAGACCATAGAAAAAGTTTGTAATTGTTTTCTATTTTTGCATTATTCCCCGGAGACATGATAGCCTTATCTTCCTTGCGAGATTACTATGTAGATATCTGAGTAAGACCTGGGCCTGGGAGACCCCTCTGATTCTTCTTTGCCTTTGTCTCCCCTCTTTTTTTTGATTTTCAAGTGACATGGGTTTTATCTCTTCAGTACGGCTTGTATTCATGATCCCCAAACTGCACTGAGACTCCCCTGGATGTGCACAGACCCAAAGGGCATTGTGTGATTGGTGTCTGTCAGATGTGCTACAACCTCTAGCTGAAGGTGGTTCCCAGTTTCCACATTTTGTCCCTGTTGGCGACCTCATCTTTGTCAGGCTGTGTTCACAGTGGTTCCTGTGATGACACCACGAAGTCGGTGGCAGTGCCTTGAGCATATGTGTGCTGTCAGGCCCCAGGGCCTCTTTCGTCTCTGTCAAGGGGAGTGCTGACCTTCCTGTGATAGAAAGCAAGTATCCTATGAAAGTCACTGTAGAAGTGAAGGTAATAGTGTAGGGTTTGGTTATAGTGTAGCAGTCGTGCAGTACCCAAATCACACTAAGATGGTAGGACACAAACGCTTAATGAGTTGTCCCAAGCTACTACATTACTGTTAAATATTCCTTTGGCCTAGAATTGTTGCAAAAAAAAAAAAAAAAGACACTCAGGGTACTGTGAGTTGAAAAAATTTGCAGATCTCTGGCTTATATGCTTCTCTGTCAGATTCCCACTGTTCTACTTCAGCCTTTTGTCATTGTTTGGGCTGCAATGACAGGTTTGTCGAGATATAATTTATAGACTATACAATTTATCCATTTTAAAGTATGCATTTTAATGAGTTATAGTATATTCATTTAGTTATGCAGCATGGATGAATTTTTTTTTTTTTGAGACAAGCTTATTGAACTAAGTAGTTCAGGCTGGCCTTAAACACACTCACTGTGTAGTACAGGCTGGCCCCAAAATCACAGTGAACCTTTTGCCTCAGCCTCACGAGTGCTGGGGTTACAGGTGTGTGCCACTATGCCTGGCAGATGATTCTTTTAATGTAAAAACTGCACTAAAATTTGATTAAGTAAAAAACAAGAGTCCTGTGTAACTGGTTGACTAGGAGTAACCACAGTGAATCCTTTTACACGTATTACAGTGAATACTACATGATGGAGTAGGAGACAGTGTTTCCACTGGCTTTAGCCCTGAGACCTCATTTAAGATACTGCTGCTTAGCTAGGTGTGTTGGTGCATGCCTATAATCTCAGCACTCTGGAAGGCTGAGGCAAGAATATTGCAGACTCACTCCAGCTTGGGCAACTTGCTGACTTAGAAACCTGTATCACAAAAAGAAAAAGGTGGCTGGTGTGGGGAAGATTGGGCGTGTAATCCCAGCACTCAGGATGCTGAGGTAGGAGGATCACAGTTAGTTCAAGGCAGGCTGAGCTTTATACCAAGACCATGTCACAGCAAGATAACGAGAAAGCTAGACTTTATTGCTTAAACTGTCTTCTCCTCCTGGGTACGGCCACAAGTGCTCCATGAATGACATAGTGTTCTTGTTTGCAGCTGGGTGATATGCTTGCAGTAGGTTTACTTATACATGTGAGTATTGGTTCTGGGGCTTCCGCCAAGTGGGCTTCCCCAGATTCTAAAAGGAATTTCAGCAGCTCTGAAAAAGCTTTAACGCTGGAAGGCTGCCATGGCCTGCTGGAGTGAGGTGGTAAGAAAGAAAAACCCAGTCTCAGAGAACATATGGAGGGTGTAGATGGATTATGACGCCTCTTATGTGGAATCCTGTAGGTTAGATTTTGCTGTATTTCCTTATTCATTAAGCAGCAAAAACAATATAGTTTTATGTTTGCGCAGTCATTCTGTTTTCCTGCACTGGTCAAGCTGAGGATTGTTGCAAACTTGGATAGAAACTTTATTGGTTTTTTTGTTGTTGTTGTTTTTGTTTTTGTTTAGAGACAGGGTCTTATTGTGTGTTTCAGGCTGGCCTTGAACTCACTATGTAGCTCAGGCTGGCCTCCAACTCCCAACAATCCTCCTGCTTCAGCCTCCAGAGTGCTGGATTATAGTTGTGCATGACCACTCCCTGCTTTTTTTTTAATAGAAATTTAAAGGGTGACCAAACTGAACCTGGTTTAAGATAAAATCAAGGAGCCAGAGACGGCGCCAATTAGAATTTAAGAGCCTTTCATTAGCCAGCTGGTGACCGGGCAGCAGGACTCACGCAGGGAACCACTGTGCGGTCCCAAGTGAAGGGAGAGCTAGGTATTTATGTACTACAACCATACCCCTGGTGACAATGGTTACAATTAAACATGCATCTGTGACATCCTGGTTGCCATGCCCATTGACAATGGTTGTAATTACACATATATCTATAACATCTTGGTTGCCATCCCCATTGACAATGGTTGTAATTACACATATATCTATAACATCTTGGTTGCCATCCCCTTTGACAATGGTTACAATTATACATATATCTGTAACATCCTGGTTGGCATACCTGCTGGGCCACAGTGCACCAAACAGGCCTGAGAATATGGAACTAAGTTACATTCTCAAGGTGTGGTAGCCTCACAAGCAAGGGAGTGGGTGAGGTATAGACAGGGTTCAGTAATTTTTCTGTTATGTTGGCCTACAACACAAACCATTCTCAATGTTCTATAAAGGTAATACTGATCTGCCTATATGTTTCCTTGAAGCTTCTAATGAGTAAGTGTAGCAGAGGCAAAAAAGTAGCAAATGATACAGTAGATGCTGGGATTGAAATGTATTTCTTCTTTCAGTTTACTTTTTGGAAAAGAGTTTACAGTGGTACCTTGGTTCACAAACTTAGTTCTTCGTTTTTTTGGGGGGTGCCAAAAATCGAACTCATGACCTCAGGCTTACCAGGCAGGCACTGTGCCACTGAGCTAAATCCACGGCCCCTACAAACTTACTTCTTTCCATGACTCTGGATTACAAACAGGATTGGATGAGAACTGAATCCAATTCAGTGCTTAGGTTCGATGTTGATTGTTGACCTTAAGGGGAAATGTGATCCAGTTCTCGCCCAGTTCAGTTTGCAACCAGAATTGTGGAAGGAATTTAATTCATGCCAGGTGTGGTGGTGCACACCTGTAATCCAAGTACTCGGGAGGTTGAGGCAGGAGGATCACCTCCAGTTCAAGGCCAGCCTGAACTATATAGTGAGACCCTGTCTTAAAATCAGTCATTAAGTCAATCTTTATGGTTGTATAGTTTGCTTTGTTTAAAGCTAACTACTTGGGCCAGGGATATAATTCAGCGGCACAGTGCCTGCCTGGCAAGCGTGAGGTCGTGAGTTCAATTCCTGGGACCCCCCCACCCCAAAAAAGCCAACTACTCAAGAGATTAAATATTAACATCAATAGTTACAACTACAATACACATAGTGCCTACTGTATCAGTTTCTGTTCTTAGCTTTTCAGAGATTGTATAGGTTAGGCCATTTAATCCTCATAGTGGCAAGATAAGGAAACCAAGGTACAGAAAGGTTAAATAACTTGGTGTGTAGGTCATCCTACTGATGAGTAACAGTGGTAAAATTGAACTGTGGTATTTAATCCTATATAAGCAGCCCCTTAAGTTATGCTTTTGTTGCTTTTTGTCATAACTTAATAAAATGCTTGGTTAATACCAATACAAAAGTTTGTAAGCTGTTGTTTTATGTCAGAGTTTAAGTAGTTTCTGTTTAGATCGAGTATTAGAGTAGTTTTTTCCAGTAGAAAAATTTTGTATTTTCTCTTGTTATTAATCATTTTTAAACACTGGTTGTAATCAGGGTGACTGGTAAAGTCTGTATACAGATAGTATGTCCTCCCCTAGGGCCCTTGGGGTCCTCAGAGGTGGTGCTGTAACTCATCTGGCATTCCTGCTTTCACCTCACCGGGGCTCTGTGCCCCTGAAACTTGCTGTACTAGTAGTGATGTGAAATCTAACTGCCATTCGGAGAGCCTGTATCCTGCTCCAGCCTATAACCCAAGGAGCATGTCTTCCTCCCTGGCCAGGCTGGGTCTGCAACCCCCCTTGTCTTGATGGAAGGACAGCTGACTTCTCCAGGGGGCAGTGTCCTGAAGGACCCTACTCTAGCGGCAAAGCCCGGTTGGCTGTGCGCGAACTTTCTAGTAACTAAGCCCTAAGGCCTTAACTGACTTTTTCGCCTACCTCCTTTTCCCCCTGTCCTTACCTCACAGGTTTGCCTGCCAGCTCTTCTCCCCTGCCCCACCTGTCACAGCTCTTCCTGAGTGAGCACTCAGCCCTCTTGCTCTTCAGTGTGGAGAGTAGACTGATGAGTCATTGTCATCTGGGAAGGAAACCCCGAGTCCACCCTCACTACAGAACCCAGGGATACAGACACCTAACTTTCTGTTACAGTAGATGTAGAGAGAGTGATGCCCTTAACCCACTCATCCCCGTTGCCCAGCCGCATCACAGTCATAATTAAGGAACCACTCGCATGTCACCTGTGGTCCCACATCCTCTCATGCTGTTGAATGGGGCACAAGTCAGACCCTCTCACCCCTTTAAGCAGACAGCTATGTGTGTCCCTCTGCCCCCAGCTTAGTTTTGAATTTTTGGAACTCAATAAAAAAGCCATTGTGAAAATGCCTCTATATCCTTTACCTGTATGCTCCAGTTTGCCTGATTCACCACTGGATGGGTTATATAACTGTTTTTGGTTGCTAAACCATTTGAAAGAGAGTTGAGATATCTTAACATTTCCTTTCTAAATACTTAAATTTGTATCTCCTCAGAGCAGAGACTGTTTTATTGTTTAATGACAGTATAGTTAATCACACTTAGATAATTTTCCTAAGTGTTTAAATAATACCCTTTATGGCTTCCTTTAAAAAGAATATCACACATTACATTCACTCTAGAACAGTTCTCTTGTCTTTTTATTTTGGTTTTTAATGACAGAATTTTTTAGGAGTCTAGACTATTACTTTTTAAGTCCTATGTAACAGTATTCCTGAATTTGTATTTGTTTTATTGTTTTGATTAGATTTGAATGATAAATTTTGGTGGAAATGCTGCATAGGTGATCATTGCCATACTCTTCTTAGGATATCTGTCATATGTGCCAGCTTGACCGTTATCCAAGATGCTAGGTTGGTCACCTGGTTAGTTTTCCATTGTAAAGCACCTTTGCCCTTTTATAATTGATCATTCATTGATGATTCTTACCTGAAACAGTTGTGACAGAGACTGTACAGTGCGGGTCGTATGTACCTCAGTAGGACACCTGGTCTTAGTTTCCTGAGCATTTTGTTATCAGAAGAGCTGTGGGCCAACACAGGGAAATAGGAGGTGAGGAATGCTGGCCGTGTGAGCTCAGAGGTCACAGGGAGCAGCTGTGTGTGCCTGGGTGGGGGGGTCCCATTCATGTCCCCTGTGCTGTGGTGCTAACCCTCCTGCAGTGTGCCCACAAGGGATTGTGCTCGAGGAAGCATTGAGTTTCTGACATTGAGGCCCTAGTGGAATGGCGACTTCTTGTGGTGTCCCCATGTGCTGCTGTGCACTAGAGACTGCTCTGGTGTTCACCTAGCTAGACACCTGCAGCAAAGATCTTTTTCTCCTTGGGTCATAGTCAGATTTGCTTGACAGGTTTTCTTTTTTCCAGTGGGTGAATTTGTAAGTGATGTTCTGCTAGTTCCAGAAAAGTGCCAGTTTTTCCACAGAGAGAGGATGGAGGTATGCGAGAATCATCAGCACTGGCACACTGAAGTCAAAGAGGTAAGAAAGCAGGCAGAAAGAATTTCAGTGTTATCCCATCTATTAGAAGAGGAAGTAGCATTGGTGTCCAAACCTCACCATGATTTTCAATTATTTTCTTTAATTACTTGTATCTAATAAATTAAAAGTGTTTGATAGGGAATTGTATGTTTTTGTAGGAAAGTATGGCACAGACAGTCCAACTCCTAAAGTTGAAGTGATTACGGGGCTGAGGATACTGCTCAGTGGTAGAGCACCTGCCTGGAGCCCCTGGGTTCGATCCTCAGCACCAAAGAAGGAAAGTAATAGGGATTCTGCCTTTATTTAGGTTGTGGCGCAGCTCCATAGTAGAGCTGCCTCCATGTGTAAGGCCCCGAGGTTGATTTGTAGCAGACTACCCTACTCTCCCACCCAGCAAAAAAAGGATATTAAAAGCTGTTGAACAAAGGTACCGTATGCTATTGGCAGGGCTCCCTGGGAGGGTTCCCTTAAGGACTGTAGAGAAATAACCAACTCTGGAAAGTCTGTGTCTCAACACATATGCAGGTAGAATTGGGTGCTGTTCCGCTCTCCGAGTGGAGAGGATCACCCTTTCTTGTGTCTGTAGTTGGGCTGCTTCACCAGTCAGTTAGTTGTGTTTTATTTGGTCAGACTCAGAAGTAATGCCTATACCAGCAGTAATAGAAACTAACATTGATCATCTTTAACTGTCATTGATAAGGAAAACTCCCGTTACCTTAATTTTTTTCAAATTATGATCTTTTGATGTTTTGAGCTCAGACAGTGTTACAAAGTAAGTAAAATTTACTTACTTATTAAATCTTTTTAAAATAACATTGTAACTTTTTGGCTGAAAAGTTCTGTGTCTGTAAAAGAAAGCATTACATACTGATTTGATCAGGTTCCTTCTGGATAAAGCTAGGGATCAGGAATCTTTGTGAAGTAGGTTCTGATGTGGCCCCTGAATTTCCCTCAGGCGTGTTTGACTCAGGGAATGACCTTGTATAGCTATGGCATGCTGCTGCCCTGTGGGGTAGACGAGTTCCACGGCACTGAGTATGTATGCTGCCCTCGGATAAAGATTAGTGACTCTAGTGACTCTGTCGTGTCAAAAGAAGAGCAAGAAGAGGATGACGATGATGACGATGACGATGAGGATGAGGATGACGAGGAAGACTATGATATTTATAAAAGGTAACTTGGCCTGAGCACTGAAGTCACTTTGCCTGTTTGTTAGCCCTTCACTACAGGTGACTGTTGGCTTCTAGACCCTCAGTTGTGGGTATGGGGGGAGTTGTTTTCTTATGCTGGAGTTGATTCAGCCTGCATTTTTTACTAGCCATGGCTGATCACAACAGTACCTGTGAATTTGGGTGTACTGTTGTTCTGGGACACGTTACTTTCTGCTGGTTAATGCAGTCTGTGTTCATTAACTCTTCCTTTTGCTGACATGGCTGGGCAGAGTGCTTTGGTGGTACAGTTACACGTGAATTGAACTTTCTTCCTGTCTCTGTTTTTGTGTTTCAGAAGAGGAAAGGAAATCATTCTTGTGCTTTATGCTTTGAAATTGGCACTAACCTTTCTTTTTTTGTTATTGTGGCCTTTAGTGAATTTCCTACTGAACCAGATTTGGAAGACTTCACAGAAGCAGCCGTGGATGAGGATGAGGAGGAAGGGGAGGAAGTGGTGGAAGACCGTGACTACTACTATGACTCCTTTAAAGGAGATGACTACAATGAGGAGAACCCGACTGAACCCAGCAGTGATGGTGCTATTGCAGACAAGGAAATTGCTCACGATGTGAAAGGTAACCCTAATGCAAAATGCACATGGTCATGGTTTACTTAGAATTTGTATTTCATTCATCACTTGTCACAGGTAAGTCTAAGAAAGAAGACAGGGTCTGTGTGCCAAAGGAGAATCTGGTTCTCCAGCAAGTGATGGAGGAGCTATGTTAGCAGTGAGCAATCAGGCACGTCCTGGGAGAGGCCCAGGCTTGAGTGAGAGAGTTTACGTTGTGTGGGTTTCATTCGAGAATAAAAGACCACACAGTCTACCTGGCAGCAGGATTCTCCCGTAGCCAGCCTCCAGTGTTCTCCCCTCCCTCTTCAGTTCGGCTCAGGTCCCAGCTTTCAGGGACAGAAGGACTTTCTCAGGCACACACATGAGTCCCCAGTTTGTAGGCTGCCCTCTCAGTACTGATTGATGTGTGTAAGCTGGTAGGGTGAAATCGATCTTACCAATTAAAAAAGAAAGGTGGTGATCGTTCCAGAGCCATTTACCCATATCCTCTGCTGATTGTTAATTTTAAACCAAGTAAGGGAGGACAAATTATCTATGACCCACCTGAGAGAAAATTACTTAGCTTATCTAGAAATTCATGATTCATCTTGGAGAACCTGAAAATTGGCACACTTGCCCTTTCCAGGTGCTTTAGTCTTGGCTGTAGGTATGACTGCTTAAAAGAGCCTTTCCACCTGCATGACTCCTGAGGTCCTTGAAACCACCAAAATAAAGTGTCTCCTTTGACCAGAATTTCTCTGTCAGCTTTTGTGTCAATCTAAAAAAATAACCTCTCTTTCTGAATATCTTCATCACATGAACAGTGAACGTGCACAGATGCCTGACCTGTGCTGGTCAGGTTGCCCAGGGCCATCCATCCCGTCATGGTCCCCTCCACACCCTGCCCTGCCCTGCCCCACCCCAGCCGGCCTGTAGCATTGTGAAGCATTTAAAGCGCTGCCTCTGTCCTGCTGACACTCTGACCATTTTCACACAGCTGTCTGCTCCCAGGAGGCGATGACGGGGCCCTGCCGGGCCGTGATGCCTCGTTGGTACTTCGACCTCTCCAAGGGAAAGTGCGTGCGCTTTATATATGGCGGCTGCGGCGGCAACAGGAACAATTTTGAGTCTGAGGATTATTGTATGGCTGTGTGTAAAGCGATGAGTAAGTCCCGCCTTGCACTGGCCCTGTGCAGCAGCTCTGTCGTGTCTGGCGTTGTGTCTTCCGGCCATCCTCGTGACCGCATCTGTGTCGTGTTCCTGCCGACTCAGGTGTTGGCTGTCAGTCGTTCTCCTCTCATCTTTGTGCCTTCAGGATCGAGGCTTTGCTTTTCTGTGGGCAGTTGTCAGCTCACTTTTCCGTGTCTTGTGCTCCCCGTGTGTCTGCTGGTGGCTGGTGGTGGTGTGTCCCCTCCCTGGTGGCAGCAGATGGCACAACCTGAGGCTTGTTCTTTTTCAACCGGCCATGGAGCCCAGAGGCTCCGAGGTGCTTGGGGCTGGTGGGGCTGGCAGCCGTGCCCTTGGCTGTCTCTGGTTGGAGAGCACCAAGGGCGATGCATGGCCCTGAGACTCGCACATGCTTGTGCTTGGGCTTCACCTCTCACCCTCAGGACTGAACTGCCCTGTCGCCAACCCCCGTGACGTGTGCCACCTGCTGGGGCACCCATTCTCAAAAGGAGTGATGGTGGGAATAGTTCATGAGTCCAGCGTGAAATGTTCTGCTTTATGCACCCTAGGGAGAGCGCTGCAGCCGAGGGGCGGTGGCTGTTGCTCCAGTCTTTTGGCAGCACTGGGTGCTGCAGGGCTGTGAAGGAGTTTGAGTTTGCGTGGTTTTGGTCAAGAAGTATAGTGGTTCCATTGAGTTGGGTTTTATTAGCTATCAGTTGGAAGCGTGTTCCCTTTCTCCATAGTTACTGTCTTTCGTTAAGTCCTTGTCTGTCTGCCTAGCATTACTAACTCTTCCCTGTGCTAGGGAAATCCTCCCGCCAGGCAGTTTTCCTTGGTTCCTCTCTGAATTCCATTAGAATGAGTTGCTGCCTCTTCGTGATACTTGCTCTAGAGGTTTTTGGTTGTAGCCCTTGATGGTTTTTCATTCAAATACATTCGAGTTCCATCTTCCTTCCTCCTCTAGAAGAATTTTTAAATCCTAATCCAATGGCCTGCTGTCAGTGTTTCCCCTTCAGCAATGCACCAGGGAGAGAGGCTGTTGTACGCGATGCAGTGGTAAAGGGGAAAGTGCGCACAGGGGACTTGTGATGCCTAAACTCTGTTTATTCAGGAGAGATTTAGAGAAAGAGATTACGGTGATGGGTGCTACTGTGTAGAACTACTCAAACGCTCAGATCAGCAAAACACTGTTTGGGTTGACATTGAGGAGTTGGGCCTTTCAGAGATCTTCCAGGGCAGCAGTGATGCTCTGTGCCGTCTTTGATTGGAATGGCATGTCTCTGTTGTTTCCTGTGGCTTAAGGGAGAGGACCAGAGAGAGCACTGCTGGTGCTTGCAGCATCCCTGTCTAGTGGGCCTTGAAAGGCCAGCAGCATCGGGCTACTTGTGGTGGCGTTTGTGTTCTTCTGGAATGGGGCTGAGGCGGGTGGGCATGCTGGCTTTCGGGGCCTGTTGGGAGTTGATCTGAGCCCTTTGTCGTAAGCCTCTGGCTGTGCTGTCCATCGTTCCCAAGGAGCGCAGAAGCGCATTGTGTTTGGCACAGTCTTTACCCAGGTTAGTGCCAGGAACCATCCACAGGGCTTAGCCTTTGCCCTGCTAACAAGTGTCAAGGTCATCCTGTGCACGTGGGCACGTGTGGATGTGGATTTCTCCCTCAGGACAGGCGTTTCTTGGGGATTGTGGTTCCTTAAGCAGTGTATTTCTAATTTAGTTAACCTGAAAGCTGGATATTGAGATCCTTTTGGAACATAGAGGACTCTAATATTCTTCACAAGACTTTAGTAGTAGCTTTTGCATTTATTAAGTCAAAGAGCAGAGAAAAGATTGCTCTGACGAATAAACTTTAAAGCGCTGGCTGATTTGTAGCTGTAGCCATCAGTTGTATGATTGTTTTAATGAATTAAAATTAAGCAGTTCTGGAAACAAGTGAATTTGTTTCTGAATTAAAACTCAGTTGGATTTTAGCATTTGCTTTTTACTCCCCAGTCTGGGAAATCTCACTCAAGTGAACTGAACGTGAGCTGCATTCCCACAGCTATCTCTTCAGAGCTCGCCTTAGGTTAACCTTCCCTGTGCCCATCTACCCTGTCCTTACTGTCTGCTGGGGCCAGTAGGCGCCTCCGCTGACCAGCAGTGAGATGAGGTGTCCTTTCCAGTGGGTCTGTGCCTGGGGGATGCCTGGGAAGGTGCCTGGGTCAGTGTCATGAGTCAGGCCCCAGGTGTCCTCATATCAGTGGAAGCTAGCCTTGTCAGATACAGAAACTTACTAATTTTTTTAATCCTCAGTAGCCTTGTTTCTGGGGTGAGTGTAGAAGTCTGTCAGTGATGCTAAAAATTCAGTTAGAGCTGGACTAATTGGACTTTCTCTATACAGCATGTGCATAAAGAACTTTCAGATGAACCATTTTGCCAAAATAAGACCTAAAGGTTGCCAGAAGAGAGGAAGGGGACTGAGTTATAAGTTCCTTAAAAAGTAGACACGTGAAATTGCCTCTGGGTGGTCTAATTTCAGCCCTGATCCCTGTTCAGATGCTGTGAATGATGAGCAGAAAGGTTGTCGTTTTTCAGGTTTTCAGGTTAAAAAAGCCCTGAAGGGAGGTTGGAAAAGCAGCGGTCTCCTTTTCTGACCTGCAGGGCTAGGATCCTGGGGGTGGGGCCAACAAATTGCTGTATTAGCATGGGCCATTGTGGTCAGTGACTGCTGTGTAAAGGAGAGGCCCCTGTAATCTCCCAGGGTGTTGTCTTGGTGCTTTTTAGCCAGCCAGGGGACAGATGGAATCCACCCTGCAGCTCCTGAGCCTGGTTTCCTTCCAGAGCGCTCTGCGGGTTTAATAGTGTGCCTGACCCCCAGGAAGACCGTTTTCATAATTTTGTTTCAGTTCCCCCAACTCCTCTGCCAACCAATGATGTTGATGTGTATTTCGAGACTGCTGCCGATGACAACGAACATGCTAGGTTCCAGAAGGCTAAGGAACAGCTAGAAATTCGACACCGCAACCGAATGGACAGGGTAAACCTCTTCATCTTAATGGTGCTTCGTATTGGGTAGCTTTATTTCATTTTATTTTATTCTTTTGTGATGTGGGATCTTGAACCTAGGGTCTTGCACACACTCGGCAAGCAATCTGTAGCATGGTTTTTATAGTTAAAAAAAGCAATACTGCTGAGCATGGTGGCGCACACCTGTAATCACAGCACTCAGGAGGATGAGGTAGGGGGGTTACTATGAGTTTGAGGCCAGCCTGGGCTACATGATAAAACCATCAAGAGAGACAGAGACTGAGAGAGAGAGAGAATGAAAAGAAAGGAAAAGAGATACTGTCTCCCTAGAGTGTGGTGCTATGTAAGAAAAGCTGAGGTTCTGGGGTTCCCTTCCCTTCTGGGTGGTCAATCCTCCCCCATATCCTGTTTCCATGAAAATTTTGCTGCAGAGACTGCTGAGCACTTCTCATGACTATTAATTACTTATTACTTTTCTTCGTCATCATTGACTTCAATAAATTTTTTAAAGCCAGGAACTATGTTTTTGTCACAAATAGACAACTAGTGTCATTTACCATGTGAACAAGTTAACTGGAAAAACAGATAAAGACAAATGTTTTAATGCATTTTAGCCAGATATTGTTACAAGGAAAAGGCTCTGAGAGCAAATTCTGAGTGTCAGGCAGGAGCCTGCTTCCTCCTGGGTTTGCTCAGGGCTGAAGCAGGTGGACATGGACACACGTCTCGAGGCCTGGGCTCTACCCTAACACCATCAAAACACCTGGACGGGCCTTAAACTTTGGGAAAGGCTCGTTTTATTTTTCCACATCTCACCTGAGAAATAGCCACTGGCTTCTGCATTTTGGTAAGGAGATTAAGGCACAGACTGAAATAACTTGGCCAAGGTTGCATAACAAGGAGGTCATGGAATTGAGCCTCCATCTGGGCCTAGCTGAGGTCTAGAACCTTCCTAGGCAGTAGCTACTGAGCTCAGAAGGGATCATGGGATGCAGATACAGTTTCTTTTTGCAGTTTCTGAGGCTGGGTTCAGTGCCTGGCAGTATTTTTAGAAAGTACGGAAGTTGCTTGAGAGGATTATTCTCTGATGTTTTGACCTTTGTTCTAGGTAAAGAAGGAATGGGAAGAGGCAGAACTTCAGGCCAAGAACCTCCCCAAAGCAGAGCGGCAGACCCTCATTCAGGTAAGATGCTTTCTCCAGGGACAAAGTGTGCAACTTGGCCAGTTGAAAGTAAGTACGTATGTTTGGAGTCAGTCTCCCAGGAAATGCGAATTTGATACCTCCTCTTAGTCAACAGCTTAAATTGCAGGGAAGTTGTTTTCTTTTTCACCTCTTGCATTGCTTGCTTACGGTAGAAGGAAACCAAACTCCCTCCCAGAGCATACCTAATTCTTGCCAAGAAGTAACTTTAGCTCAGCTGCCATTTGGTAATTTTGTTTCATTGACAAAAGTCCTCTGCCATCTTCATTCTTGGGATGTGGCTTGTTTTTCAGAAGAACTAGATTGGGAGGTAGACTAATTGAAAAGTCAAAAGGCAGAAAAACAAAGGTTTTTGATACAATTTCATCTCTAACTTTGTAAAAGTATAACCTTAAAATCATAGCAACAAACTTCATTCTCCTTTAGTAGAAGAGAGTTGCTACTAGGGGTACCAATTTAGAAGTTGTGCATGGTTTGGGAAAACTGTTTTGTTTGTATTTTGGAGTTCTGAGGCTTGAACCCAGGGCCTCAGATGTGCTGAGCACATGCTGTACCACTGAACTACTTCCCCAGCCTCTGATGTTTATGTTTAGCTGATTTCCCTCATCTTGTAAAGGTAATTCTTTTCAGGAAGACCTTTGCTTTTTTATCAGTCACCTTGAAACTCTTAAGTACTAATTCCTTTACTAGCCAGTGGATCTTGCACAGTGGAATTTAATTTAACAGCCTCAATCAGTACCTGTAAACCTGGCTCAGTATCTTACAGATAACTTGCCCTTCACAACTTTAACCAGCATGATTCAACATAACTTACCACATTGCTGAATGATAGTTCATTGTATATCTCCTGTTGATCCTTGGTTTCACCGCTTGGGAAAGTTACCACCTTGCTGTAATGTGGAAAAGACAGATTTTCACTGCGGTACACATGAAAACAGCAAGCACTAGGCTTACAGCACTATTAATTTCATTTACAAAAGTGCTTAAGGAGTCTCTGAGACCTGACTTGCTTTTTAGGTGAGGAGGTGTTCCAGCAGCAGGCAGATAAAGCGCATGTCAGTCTCACTGGTGCTGCGCCCAACCTGTCTTGCATAGGTGCTGGGCAAGGAGAAGCACTGGAGTCTAGAGCTGTTTGCTCAGACTTCCTCCAGGAGTCACATACTATGTGGTGTTCCTCTTCTCTTGATTTAGCACTTCCAAGCTATGGTTAAAGCTTTAGAGAAGGAAGCAGCCAGTGAGAAGCAGCAGCTTGTGGAAACCCACCTGGCTCGAGTGGAAGCCATGCTGAATGACCGCCGGCGGATGGCTCTGGAGAACTACCTGGCGGCCCTGCAGTCCGACCCACCTCGGGTGAGTCGGCAGTGTTGGGCTTTTCAGTGCTGCCTGCCTTAAAAGTGGTACACTCGCAGAATCCACATTTGGGATATGGGTGGATGAAAATTACATTTTTATGACAAGTTTTTACAAAGTTTAAGGAAGGATTTGGAAAGAAAAAGCATTACGTTTTAGTATCTGTGTATATAAGCTCGCGTAATTTTATGTCTACAAATACCACCTGTAATAGGCAAATACTTCATACTAGAAAAACATAACCTCAAAATACTGATAGGTAGTTAGGTAGTTACTGGAGGTTTTGTGATAGCCTTGTCTTCAAAGGAGAGCATGCCTTCAGTGAATGAAGGCTTTTGAAACAGCTCCATTTGAAATAAGATTATGAAGAAAAGGATAAAGTAATTGATATTGAAACTCTTGTGCAAGTGGAGGCCACTTTTTAACCTCTTATTATCCTGCCTTGCTCTTGGGGGATGGGAACTGTCAGAAAGGAGGATGTTTGTATCCTGTATCCTTGAGTATGCCAGCACGGCCTTTTCTGTTCCGCTGACACAGGAAGCCACCAGCTGGGTGTCAGAGGCTGAGCCAGGAAAGCA
>RJWT010028286.1:0-15267 GCA_004365215.1 Cuniculus paca | reverse complement strand
CTCCAGTCATTAATCACAAATTTAAACTGACACCTGTAAGTTTGCAACATGCCATGTAAGAAAACAAGAAATGAACAGAGTGGTTCAAATATCCTCATACCTGTGGTTTCCTAAAGGCAAAGTCTTCTGGTTCAAACTGATTGGTTAGATTTATCCAACATTAATCTATTAGGGCCTGATTTTTAGTGAAATGCAAAAGCTAGAAAAGTGCTTACGTAAAAATATGTATAATTATATTGACCTCTTAGGAGTAAGCAAATAGAAATATCTGTTAGATAATATTATTGGGATGAGCACCCCAAAGTTTCAAAAGAATAGTGTTGTATGTGATATGAAAAATTAAGTAAAAATCCTACTTTGAAGATTTATCACTTTATGTGTGTGACATAGGATATTGGTTGTCAGGTTATAACTGGTATGTATGGAAATAATTTTTAGAATTGTAATGCCTATTCACAAAATATGTTTATACTAGGCCCAGGAAAAATAAATCTTGAATAGAAGTTCTTGAGTCTTCTCTGTCCTCATGCCTTAGATTCCAAATTATTCATTCTTCTTTTAGCTAGTAAAATACCCAACTTTTAGCTTACCCAACAAAATGTGCATTTTCTCACATAACTGATAAGATATGTAATTAAAGGAAGACCCTCTGCTTTGATCACACAAATATGGAAATAATTTAAGAGATTTTAGGCATATTAAATTTCTAGTACTTTAAATCTCCAAATAATTGCTCTATTGTCAAAAATTCAGAAAATGTCTTTTAAAATAATGACTGCTTCAGACTCGCAGGATTAATGAAATTTTAAAACACAAAATGGCATGGAAAGGTGTTGCATTCATATAAAGTACTCTCATATTAGTTTAAAAATTGCTCACTTCTTTCTAGTTCTTAATGAAATGGGAAAAAGTAAAAATACTTTTAAACAATTATTGTTTTCTTGACATATTTCTTAATAATTCTATTATTTTTTGTTTTATTTTGTAGCTTTTCATTTTGTGTGTTTTTTAACAGGAAGTTTTATTTTACACAAAGAATTTTCTTCTTTTCTGTTACTAGAATAAAAACATTTTTGTGTCGCTTTCCTATCTCACTCCCCATTGTGAGAATAAATACCCCAAACTACTTTAGGAGCTTGATGTTCTTCCTGGCTATCTCTGCCCCGGAGGATTTGTCCATCATTTGTGCCTCAGTCTGAGCTCTCAGCACTGCTGTCTTGGTTCTACTTCTGTGCAGCACATGTGGGCCAGGCACGGAGCTTACAGCAGGAGCTGATACCCCAAAGTTAAAGAAAAAGTGCATTTTGAAAGATACTGTTACTGCTCCTGCACTTCCGGCACTTCCTTATTCAGTAACAACATGACTTCCAGTTACTGAACATTTTCATGTGCCAAAAAAAGTGTACAAAGTTTATGTCCACTGTTTTACTTCTTATTTTTAAAAAACCATGCGACAGGCTCTCTGTTCTGCAGAAACTGAGATTCACTGAAATCTAAAATATAAGTGGGTCTTTCTAAAGGAAAACTTTGTCACCTTGATAGTGTCAGCTGTAAGTCAGGCAAGAACTTCTCCCTGGCTCAGTCCTGAAACTCCCTCCAGGGGAGAGACACGGCATTCCCTTTGTTGATCTAGCGCTGGGTGTATGAGGCCCTCCAGCGTGGTTCTGTTGTAGAAATACCAGCCAAGAGCCTTTAAAATGCATCAATTATCTAACCCGAAACATAGACAATATACAACTTCCACAGTTGTTTTCAGAACCTTAATGTGGGTACTCTCTAACTAATTAAAGTGAGTCAAAATATGGTAAGTGAGAATGATGAAAGATAACAAATGAATAATGCAAGAACTCACCTCTGTTAACATATTGCCTAATCCCAAATACAATAGATGGTGTCACTTTGCTCTATGTCTTGGGGAAAAAATGAAGGTCCTTTAGTATAGAAAGCAGCTAAATATCTTTCCTTTAATACTGAAATCAGTCCTTTAATATTGAAAGCAGCAAGTGCTTCTTCCCCAAACTCTGGTCAGCTGCGTTCTTTTCATACATTCCAGTTGTCTAATGAGATGTCACACTCTATATGCAGCTTTTGAAAATGACCCCTAAAGCACAGCCCAGAGCCTTCCTTCTGTTTCTTTCCTTGTTCTCCAATAAACAATCTAATTGCGTAACATGACTTTGCCTGTGTATCTATCTTTTTTAAAAATAAATTTTGAAATCAATGAATACTCATCATGAAAACTTTGGAAAATAAGTGGAACAATTTAGAAAATAAACACTCTGAATAAATATCAATCCCTAAATTATAAGTAAAAATTGCTGCAAATTAACCTTTCCTTTTTTTTTTTTTTTTTTGACAGTTTAAGACACGGTCTTACTATGCAGTTCAGGCTAGCCTTGAGCTCACTTTGTAGCCCAGGCTGGTCTCAAACTTGCAACAATCCTCTTGCCTCAGCCTCCTGAATGCTGGGATTATAGGTGTGTGCCACCACCCCACCAGGCTAAAATTAACCTTTTTTGACCTGCTCAATCAGAAAATATATTTGAATAAAATTAAGTTGTCTATGTGTATTTTAAGGGTTATTTTGTGTACATACTTGTGCTTGTAAGACTGGGCATGTGATGCATACAATTTTAGTTCTGTTTACCTTCACTGAACATAGCAGAGAATATTTTACCATGCACCTTTCTTTAAAAACGTAATTTTTCCAAAAACAAAATAAAACACACAAAAAATGTAATTTTTCACAGGAGAGGTCTCCTAAGGCATCCTTGCTCTGTGCATTTGCTCAACAGCAACAGGGTGTCCAGGGCTCCTGGCAGGCTACTGTTCGGCTCCGTGCTAACCATTTACAAACCAAAGGTGAAACATAAACCAGTAGGAAAAAGGTATATAAACCCAAGATACCTGAGCATTTTCTGAAAGATATTTAGCAAGGAAAACTCCAGGGAATCAGATTAAATATGTTGTTTATACCACTAGCAGCATTATATTTCCTGAGAACAGCTGTACGATAGGAATTGCCAAAATTATAATTCATCACATCAAAAGTGACCTTTCCAAATATTTAAGAGGTTATAATTTTAGATAAATACAGTTTCAGGAGCTCATTGGATTTTCAAGAGTGTATCTAAGAGTGTCAAGATTGCATTTCAAAACATGGCACTTAAAAATATGTATTTTTAAATAATGTTATCAGTTTTTTTTTAATCCCAAATCCATTAGTTTTGGTTGTGCAATGCAGTATGCACTAGTCCCTTTTTAGTGAGGTAAGTTAATTTTCATAACCTTAAAAAATTCTATGAACTTGGGGAAAATACTTACCCAGACTCAAGAATAAATTCATTTCCAGCTAGGCTGGAATCTGAAAACTAGATTTTTTTTTCTATAGTAGAGTAGAGAAAAATCCAACCTAAGCATTTTGTGCAATGTAGCATTTACTTAGCTCCCCTAGGAAAACTCATCTGAACAAACAAAATTGGAAAAAGCAGGTACCGGAATCCATCTGTCTTTAGGAAAGTTGCAATGGAAATCTCAGTTTTAACATTTCTAAGTACTGTAATCCTTTTGTAATGATAAAGGTGCTTGATATTTAACCTATTTTTCTCAAATTTACTTGAGCACCAAATTCCTTTTTGCATATTGTGGAGCTCTTGGGACATTTAGTAGAATCTTAGAAATGTTATGAAAACCTGTGAGGTATCTTTTCGATTGTTTGGTTTTGCTTACCTGGTCATCTTGGTAACTTCTCAGTTAGAATCCAGATAGTCCCATGGGTCTCTATAATACCAGCAAGAGTTCATTTTTATATGAATGATCAACTATTGGGGAGATTTCAAATCTAAAATATGACTTTGAAGTGTCTGAAAGTTTTTAGTAAGCACAATTATATGTAACATACTGTAAACAATATAAAGCTCTATAATCAATTTTCTCTCTCTGTCTCTCTGTCTCTCTGTCTCTGTCTCTGTCTCTGCCTCTCTCTCTCTTTCTCTCTCTCACACACACACACACACACACACACACACAAAGTGGTGACAATCTGTAGGAGGTAAGATGGCTACTGTAGTCACCCTGGAGGTTCCTTCTGTGTCTGGAGTGTATAACTTGTGACAAACCCTTTTACATCTTCACATTATTCTTTCATGACACTGTCCTGAATAATGTGCTTTCCTGCTGTCTTTCAAAAGCATTTATAAATCTTTCTTGCTTGAAATTAAGTCTCTTTTGTTTTTACTAATTATGTTTCTGAGGAGTTAGTCTTAGTTTCAGTGTACTCAAAGAAATGTCTACAGTTAAAAATTCACCAAACATGACTATGTTGTTTCTTCTGGTCTTAGCTGTTTGTGCATCTGGGCAGAGACATGCATGTCAGGGTATGTTTGGGGTATACAATTGTTACCCACCATCCTAGGGAAGAGGCAGAAACAAGACTTAGTCAGTGGGAATCACTTGTACTGCAAAAAGCTATGAAGGGAACTGGAAGCCTGAAGTGGGTGAATGTTTAGACAAGGATCTTGACAAACCCAACAGAGTTTTGGACATGGAGACGAGCTCAGGAATTACCACACAGATATGTTTTAAGTCACATTTTCATCAGCATGTAATACATTCATATTTTTGAAAAACTTGGAAAATAAGAATGTTAGGAGGAAAATAAGGCACATTTTCATCACTTAAAAGATAACCATGTTAACATTGAGATGCGGTATTTCCTTTCTCTTTTTTATCACTCCTGAGAGGTAAATTAATGGTTTTTCACTTCAGGCACCAGATGAGAAAACCCAGACACTAAGTCTTGAAGACCATTCATGGAGACTTCCTGTTAGTAGTAGACTTAAGAGTATAAAGGAAACATGTGTTCTAAACAAGCAGGTCCTAGATACAGAGCAGAATATACCTTCGTTAGCTTTTTTAGGAATAAATCTGCCTACAGAGTTTTAAAGTGAGCCAAGACTGTTACTAATTTTTACTCTTCTGATCAATTCCAAACTACAGTTGTTAGAAACGGTGTTTCAGTTGTAAAAGGGAGATGTGGGACTACAGATTTTTTATGTGGTCCTGTAAGCAGTTTATCTAGTTCCTGATAGGAACATCGAAAAGAATATCCTTTATAAGAATCTAAACTCAAACTACATTTTTTTCCCTTTAAAATCAGATCCTTGAACTCCTATAAACACTATTACTTGGTCAGGTTCTATAACCCTGTCATGTCCAAAATTAAGAAAAACTCACTTTTAGTTTTCACATTCATATTCTAGCTTAATGAGGCAAAAAAGGAGGAAAGGAGAGAAGGAGAGAACAAACGGGAGAGCAGGAGAGGGAGAGCAGCAAGAGCTGAGGGAGGGAGGGAGAGAGGAAGGGAATGAGGGAGACGGAGAGGCTTATATTTAAAGGACTATAATTAAAAGCCACCTGGGATGGGGGCTGCTGAAAGGTCACCTGAAGGAAAGGGTGATTAACATTTCTGAGCACCTGAGCTGATCCATCTCTTGTTAAAGAGCAGTATTTTAAAGATATGGTATTGTTTATAAAATTAGAGGTTGGAGACTGGACCTTTTCCTTTGTTATGGATTTTTTATTCACTTTTAAAGATTACAGGAAACCATTTGGTTAGACATTTTTTAAATTATGGTTTCATGGGAGAAATAATAACATCGACTTTTAGATCAGAATGTAATAGGAACTTACTAAATGGAGCATTTCATAATTTTTACTCACTAGGATAGAAAACCTTTTAAAATTCTTTCTCTGAATATTAGTTACTGTTGTTTTTCTCCAAATATATTTTCCAAGTATTTTCTCTCTCTCTCCTACTAGGTTCCTCAGAACCTAGGCAAAGACCGTTCCCAGCCTGCCCTCAGTAGACCATTTCTGAGGTCCACAGATAGGGGAGATACCTCTGAAAACACAGCTTTTCTTCTCAAAACCAGATACACAGATAGTTGCATGTATAGATATAGAGACATATCTATAAAAATGATACCCAGTTATGGGGAGGAAAGAGGAAACAAAATTGTGATAACCTTTTTGTAAGTAATTTAATAATATCTACTAAATTTTAAAATATGTGTATTCTGTGATTTGTAAGTAACAATTTTAGGAATATATAGTCAAAAAGTGACAGTATATCTGTGAAAGAATTATCATTACTTTATTCCTTAAAATAGTAAAAAAAATCTTAATTTTATAAATTATAAAATAATTGAATAAACTATGACACATCCGCATGAGGTGGGTTACTATCTCTTACGAAGCTGGAGTGGGATACAAATTGATGAGAGACAGACAAGCCATGCTGGTCATTCACTCATGCAGCCATACATCTGTCCTCACTGGACAATATGGCTTGTTTTTCTCATCAATCTGTATGGACATGATGAATCTGATATAATAAATGAATTTTTCACTCAGTTACCCAGACCCTGTATTATATCCAATGCTATGAAGTATCTTGAAGTTAATTATGATATGAAAGAGCTAGGGTTTCAAGAATTTGATTTGTTTTTAACTATATACTAAAAGTTATTTAAAACACAACAGGGGTTGTGTATAACTCCTGCTTTGTGATTATACATATTCTACTGGAAGTTCAGATTTCATTTTAAATTCACATACAGACAAACGACAGAACTCACAATTGGTAGAACTTGAGTTGGGTAATTATGTACTTCTAAACTTCAACTTTCTATGTCTTTATGGTTTTAAAGAAAAATAGAAACCAAAACTATAGGTAAAATTCACTCCAGTAGGTATTTATACATGTTAAAACTGAATATCAAATTGAGTGGAAAATAAAGATAGGACACTGTAGGATGCCAAAGTTGTGTACATTTATTTTATGCCGTTTCTTTTTTCTCAGTTTTCATTGCATCTCTTAGTAAAAGCAATAAATTAAATTAAAGTGACATTTAATTGCCTTCACCAGCCAACAGGCATTATCTATAGAGTTTGATTTTATAAGGTCATGTGTTATCTCATTAAATTGTTAAAATGTCTTTATATTTAACATACACGAAATCTATGCTTATCTTTTCAAAAAGTGATATTTAAAACTGTCTGTTTTTAAATTTCTTTTACTTTTAAAAGAACTTGGTGCTGAAAGAACTAGTTAAACTCAGATGTTTAAAAATATCAGAGTTCTATGATTTAACTGGCATTAGTAGAAATACTCGTTTTTCCTGATTTAGAAAAATGTATCCACAAAATCCATATGTACTTAGAAAAGGAGCCAGTCAACCAGCATAAATATTATCGGTAAAGTTCTTTTTAATCTCTTCCCTATATCCATAGAATGAAATGTAAAATTTCAGAGTTTTACTAATCTTCTTCACACCTTTCTCTACATCCAGATGAATTTTTTTTGGAGTCTTGTTAACCTCCAGGTTTTATCTCCAGAGTATGAGATTTGGTCCCTGAAATTGGACACACGTCTGTTTCCATGGACAGAGCTAACATTTTCTTCTCCATTTTCTGCTCCCTGCCAACACTGAAAGGGAGAGCAATATTTTTCTTTTCACTTAGTCGGTGTTGACACTGCCTTGTATTTGTAGAACGCTCAGTACAACGGGACTGCCCAGGAATCTTAGTTTCCATTCTTGCAGGTTCAGTCTCAGGGACCTGTAGGAACTTAGAGCTATCATCCTGCAGACACAGCCCTGCCCAGTAAAAGAGATTCATCCGGGGAGAACTTTAGAGAATGGTATATTTCAAGGACCAACAGTGTGGGTCTTAGTAAGAGACAGAGTTTAGAATAGTTCATCTTCCTCAAATCCTGGTTTGCCCTCCTCAGTCAAGATTAATATACACAGTCCCACACTGACACCTCTCATTAGAAAGCAAGGGGACTTAATGATCCTTTTCACCACTATCAGGCCACTCATCCCAAGGTAGCAAACCTATCCATGTTCCCAGCCACTGGATGAGTCTTCATTTTGTAGAAACCGCTGAGCCTGCTGCTACCCTGACAGCGCACTTGCCGAGAAGACTTCTGACTCTGTGCTCCCCATCACCCGGACTAAGCCCTAAGACATGATCCTAGGTTAGTGATGTCTCCTTTGACACGGTCATCAGGCCACTCCTTCACAATGAAACCTCAGACTCAGTGACTTTCGACTCTAGAATACCCCTCTCCCCTCTCATTTCCTTCTTCTTCCCATCCAGTTCTGTGATGGGCTCTCAGGAATGCTCAAATAGAACTGTCTACTATAGAATGCTCTGTCTGCTTACAACACTTGCTCTGATTCTCTGGCAAGGGCTTGTGACCATCAAAGTGACTGAAACTGCTCCTGAGAAACACAGTTTGCCAGGCCAATTGAACCACTAAGCAGTTGAGACAGAAGTTGTGTTACGTTTATGATTTGAATGATGTAAACCAAGAAATAATAGAGAAAGAATATGACAAATGGAGAAGGAAACAACACCAAATTTTATCTTAATGATCTATGAGGAGGTATTTTTCTACACAAATGCAATCGGGCATCTGTTTCTTCATTCATAAAATGCAAATAAGAATAGTTCTTACCTCATCAGGCTGTGATGATTACATGATTGGGGGTGTGTAAAGGGCTTGGAATAATGCCTAGAATACTGTAAGCATTCAGTAGATATTTATTATTGTTGTTGTTACTACTACTATAATGTGGTCTTTGAAATAAAAAGGACCTGAACTTGCATAAGAGTTGTACTGACTACTTACTGGGCAAACTTGGGACAATCATTTGACCTCATATTTCACATACAGATTGAAACTATATATGTAATGACCTTCCTGGCATGCAGAAAACAATACGTATTCCCTCCAACACCCTTGCCTGCTGTTATTTTCACTTCCCTTCAGTTAGAGAGGATTGAATGGTTTCATTTAAAAGAGCCATTTCATGTTCTAATTAGTTCTGTCTCCCCCACTCTAGGTGGGATGGCTAAATGTGAGAAGAGGGATTCTAATGGGAGCTAGTCAGAGCGTAGCATGGCATCTGTGTGAGGATCGATATTAATGAGTGCTATTTAGGAAGAAGAACTTAATGTAAAGCATGTTTGGCCAAATTTACACATTTTTGAAACTATCCTAGTCTAATAAAACAGGGTATCAGCATTGATTTTGCAAAAGCACTTGTTATAAGGTGAATTGACAAACTAAAGGTATGCTTAGAAATTTAAAAAGGGAACAACCTATATTATCCCTAACAGTCTCAGATCTAATTTTGGCTGAATGTAAAAAGTAAAATTAGTTAGTTAAGCTTAGTTATTTCAAGACTGTGGGTAAGTTTGATGCTATCTAAATCAGAAGACTATAGATGTATTTATTATCCACTCAAATTGCAAAACATTGACTCAAATGTTTTTTCATCTTTCTAGAGATAAGAGAAATATACATGCTCAAATAATTAGGAAGCAGGCAAGCATAATGTTTTGGGGAGGGGATTTTAAGTAAATGGAAACTTTCAGATTATTATCCCAAAAGTCCACAGCTGTTATCTCACTAAGCCCTCAGACTCAGAACTCAAAAAAATTTGTCTGACTGAAAGCAACTAGTACTTTAAAGATTAACAAAACGTTCTTATTTTTTGCAATTCTAAATCAAAGTAATATTTTGTTGGCCTATTCAAAGAAGCATTTTGTCTAGCTTTCCATCATTATTATTCTCTTTCTTGCTTTGTTTTCCTCTTTATTTGCCTAACTGCATAATTATGACAACTATCTCTGATGTCACCAATCACATTCTGAATATGTAACCTTTTGAACCTTGTTTACTGAGATTTAGAGGATCCTGTCATCTTCACATGGAGATTTGAAGTTCACTCCTAAATGAACGTCGTGTGCCATTAATATGCACCAGAACGAATATGAAGCTAGAATAAAAGCCAGTTCCTTCCCTGGTTGTTAAAAATCAATGCTTCGTTGAATTTTACACTCAAGAAATTTAAGGATGTTCAATCTCTTTATTGGTCCCCCACTCATTTAATGTACAAAATACTTGTATTGGCAGACACTTTAATGATTGATTACTGTAGTGTTTATTTCTATTTCAGCATTAATAGTGCTGCTTAATTTTTCATTATTGAGAAATATGTAGTATCTAAAGTCATCTGAATCCAATATGCAACCAATTTGGGATTATATTATTAGTTATAAATTAGGTAAATATAGCTTGGATGTTTATAAATTTTAATGGTAAAATCCATGTCACAAGCACTGATTGAGTATCTACTATGTACAAGACAGTGATGTTGCTGTGAGAGGACTGACGTGTGTTTAAATCAAATTACCTGAGTACTTGCCCTTTGATTCATTAAATTCTATAAGGATATCATCAGAGAAAGATGAACTCTACCTTCATCGACATGTCCTAAATGGCAGGAAAGACTTGTTTGTTAGATAGCAATGAGGGGAATAAGTGGTTTCCTCTTTCCACTGAAGGGTTTTGGATTTCTTCTCTGGTGGGAATGTAAATGTTAATGCGTGTGATTTATTTTTTGTTCAGGAAGTGCCAGGAATGTTACCATTGTTTCCTGAGAATATGTTCATATCTACAAAACGCAAAGTAGTTGGTGGAAAGAGTCAGCTGCAAATAGATTAAAGTTCTGACCTATGATAATTTACCCCTTGAGCCTCAATCTCTTTGAGTGTAAAGTATAAGGATCTCATGGAATGGTCATTTCCAGCTGTTCCTTCTGTAAGACACACTTCTTTTAGACTGGGAGAAGATGGGTCTGAGAGACCTTTCTAGAATCAGATGCCTTTCTTTTCTAAAGGACACGTCTATTGATGGTTACCACACTGTGAGCACTAGTAGAAGGGAGACAGAACAAGGAAAGGAGGAGGGCATGTCTGGACAGTGAAGGATTGATGATCTCCAAGATAGTGCTTGTCAAAATGATGAAGAACCTATAACTTTCTTTTATTTTTCCCCACCAGTTCTCTGCATATTAAGACTTTAAGAAAAAGACATAAAAATACAAACCTATTTTTAGTTATTAATTGTACTATCTAATATAAAGCCCTCTTAACCTTTGCTGCCCATCTTTGAGCTTATGTTGTTACAGAACACACTTGTGGAAGCTCCCCTTGTTTTGGAAACCTCAAGGTTCTCTTAAAAAAAATAAAAACAGTAACACCTTATCAGGAGGCCTTGTCCTCAAGCTCTCCCATAGCACTCACCCTTTGCTACAACCCTCTTTTGGCGGCAGCACTATGTGGGCCACTATGCGTGGCCCTTGTTCTCCTCGTATGGAACTTGTTGCTCCTTTCCCTTCTCTTGATCAGTCTTCTAAAGAACACTTTCCAAAGTTTCTTGCCTAGAGGTCAGGCTCTGTACACTTCAGAAATACAAATGCCATGTCTGAAATAGAGATTGGAGACTTTTCTTAAAATTTCTTGATCCCTCTATGAGAGTGGAATGATCCTAAAATCAATGCATGTATATATTTTGAGTGGTTTCTGGAAGAAGGTAATATACTGCAATTTCTAAAGTATTATATATATGACTTTCTTTTGAAAGAAGACAAGTAAATAATACTGCTAACAAAAGGAGGGCATCTATTGCTTATGTAAAATTAGGAGAAATGAGTAAATTCTTTGTTTTCTTCTCCTCTTCTCATTTTGTGTCCCTTTCTTGAAACTTCAGCTTAGCCTGGCATGGGATGTGAAGCTATCAAATGAAGAATTCAACAGATATGTTGCTATTGTCAGTTATAGGCTCTGTCACTTCTCTGAACCTCTATATCCTTGTTGATTACATATGAAGGTTAAGGACCATAATCTATGAAGTCATTCCCAACTTAAAAATTCTGTAATTTTCTTACATTGCCTCAAATTATCATGCGCAACCTATCGACCATCCTGTCCCAGGGTTCTGGCTATCTGTTTAACTCCACTTTCTTTTTCTTTTCTAGCATCTGTGTTCTGATTAGTGGTCACACAAATGACATTCAGAACTTCAGCTAAGGTACAGTAAGGTAAGATTTTTTTTCTAGTTGAGTTCCTTGCTTCAAAAAAGAGATTTATAGCTTGGTCTAAGAGAATAAATCAACAATAAATAAAATTTTATTGATATTTTATTGGTATTTTTCATCACAATTTATAAGTCCTACTGTGTGCATTGTAAAATAAATACACAATCATGCTTTTATCTTAATGAAGATAACTGTTAGTTCACTCATCAAATTCAAAATTATAGTGATGGTATGCTTATTAAAATTCGAAGTAAGTTAACTTTATTTCAAATGATTTTATACCTTAACTAGCAATGTGGATTCTTTAAAAAATAATATAAAATGTTTGAATATTTAGCATATATATGGACATTAACATTTATCTTAATCCTACTAGCTTCAGAATTAATCCTTAATTTATATTGCCTTCATTCAGATTGCTATTCCCTGTGTGAGTGTGAACATAAAGAAACAGTGACATTCTGAGAAACCTCAATCCTTCTTAAATGTCATTAATAATACTTTCTCTATTCACCAAATGCTTTTAATGTCCTACCCCAAATCCAATTTCCTCTTTCATTATGATGAAATCTACTTGCTGTGAAGGACAGCAACATGCCTAGTTAAAAAATTCTTATCCTCCCAGGATGCTTTGCCTTGTCCATGTGACCCAGTTCAGCTAGTGATCTCTAAGTGATAGGCATTTGGCCATATGACCAAATTCTTGCCAACCAGTTTTGAATGATGTGTCCTGGGACCATGCGACTCAGTTCCAGCTAATGAGCTCTGAATGATGGGGGCAGTGTCCTCTCAAATAACTTTTAAGAGCAGCATTGCTTGGGAATATTTTGCTTTGTTCCTACCTGGAAAGCACAGCTTTCATCTTACAATCCCAAGGACAAAAGCACAAGTCAGGTTACTGGCATGGAGAGATAAAATAGGCTTGGGCTCTGGAAAACCTCCCATTACATTTCTTGTTGCATGAGACAATACACCCCCAACTAAAACAACCTGCATAGGTCTTATGACACTCAGCGCCATCAGGGACTGAGATGATTCAATGACATTCATATCTGGGCATGATGTTCAAAATGATTCCATATTAATCTTCACTGCGAGATTCTGTACTTTTATCTTCATTTTACATAAGCTTTGAGATGTTAAGAACTTTGTCCAAAGATAGTAAGTGACATCATTGAGGTTTAAACTTGCACCTGACAAGTGCTGTGGGCTACTCCCTCAATGCTAGGAGCTTGTGCTATTGCTCATTACATTTTTGCTAGTCAATGGGCATTGTCAGTTCAGGAACCCTTTGAACACTCTAATGGTATGAGCTATCCATTAGATTGTCCATTTATAAAATTAAGTAAAATTAAGGCTACTCCTGTATGGGGTGGAGGGACCCCCAGGTTGGGATAATCAGGATAAATTGGAATTATCAATGAATATAGAGAAAGACAATATATATTCTTAACATCTTTTATATTTTGCTCTTCTGAAATAAAAGTTTAGAAGTAGAAAATGATCTAAGTATGGCCATCAAATCTCAAATTTTAGCCTACAATCCTAATATTAATTGTCTTGCTTCTAACAAACTGTTATTTCACTCATGTCTATTTGGTTCTTAAAAAAAATACTGGAGATAAAAGATTAGCTTTTAATGAAAAGAAAGTCATGCAAGACATTGAGTAAGGCACTGAGCTGAGTCTGGGAGGAGGTGCTAGATAATGGAAAAATCCCCGGGCTGGAAAATAAGAAACTGAAAATGCAGGTGATAACTCAACTCTTTTATGGTGGAAAAAAGTCATTTCAACCTTCCAGATCTTTGCTCTTTATTTGTAAATTCACAGTGTACAATATTCTAATATGCTGTTAGTGCAAAATAAAAGCTTACCTTGTTGGGTCTCCTTTGAAAATGCAAGGAATTGCTCTTGTATTTATTAAAGTCAAAATTTCTGTTTGCTCATTGAACCTAAAAGTTACAGTTCTTTTCCTTTTTTTTCACTTTCTTGCAAATACTGTACATCCTGAATCTCTTGTCTTTTTGTCATGATGCTATTCCTAGTTGTCCTCCTGTCTTGCTTGGAGAGTGACAGTAAGCTCCTAGTGGTCATCTGGCTTCCATTCTGACCACACCAGTATACATTTTGAGCAAAGCTAGAGTCTTTTTGGAAACTCAGTCATACCTTGTCAACCTCCCATTCGAGACCTGCTCACAACTTTCAGTTCCTTCCCCTACACTTACATGACTTAACCAATTTGGTAAGATCCGCACCCCTTGTCCTAAACTCAATTCTCTCTGTTTTTGTGTTTTTGTTTTTGTTTTGCTTTCCTTCTTAAATATTTCTTTGTTCTTCCCCTTGGAACCCTGGCACTGAGTCACCTGACTTGCTTCACTCTGTCCCTCGCTCTTGCCCCAACTCACCCCTTGCATTCAGTTCTCCATAGAACTCCCCTAACCACTCTCTATGATTGAGCTCTGTGTCAGTACCCATGCTTAATTCCTTTTTAAAACTGGACATTTATATATATAGTAAGGGACTTAGTAAGGTTGAAGAATTCTGTCATATTTGTTTAAAATTTGTTGTTTCTCTAACCATAATATGATCTAAATTCCATGAGAGTGAGACCTTCTTTCTTCTTTTCTTCTTTTTTTAACAGTGCCAAAACCACATCTGTTTCATGCAAAAGACTTATTAAATATTGATTTGATGAAAATGATTGTAGAGCCAAAAGATGCCACCATTTAAATACTCCAAAAGAAATTAAGCAGTGCTTATTGATATTTCTGACATATCTAGTGCTTAGATGGGGAAGAAAGCAAAAATAAAAAGATGAAAGGAATAAAAGGACAGAGGGACAGGCAGTGGTACAAAAAGAAGATAGTATATTCTTGGGAAGGATCACTTTGGAATCTCTGTTCAGTGGCATTCTGGTCTTTGACAATGGGTGACAGGGCTCAATTCTGTGTATGTCACAAGGATTTATTGGTCAACCCTGAGACACTCACAATCAGGTATTTTGCTAAATGAAAGCCCCATAAAAATGAAATAATGAATTATTGAACTGCTAACAGCAAAAATTTTGTCCTTTTTTTAATGCGCATGATAGTATTTCCTTGATGCCAAGATTCTAGCCATATTACACCAGACATTCCAGATACAAAGAATGTGAAAACTGTTCTTGTGCTGGGCATCTCCCTCAGAGCATTGCAGAATTAGTTCTATCTTTAAATAAATTGTCACAGTGACTATCTAGAGTGGCACACCATGTTAATGCATTAAAAATGCTGCTCAGATAATGGAAACTAGAAAAATGTCTCATCTGTCAATTA
>RJWT010028285.1:0-15262 GCA_004365215.1 Cuniculus paca | reverse complement strand
AATAGGAAGCAGGGAAGGATATCAAGAGATGTAGGGTTGAGAAGGAAAGGGAAGAAAGGATAAAAATGGAACAAAGATGTGTTGTGTATGTATACTGACCCCAAACTAGGAGTGTAAAGATTATGTTTGTCAATCATATACTAACTGAAAATACCTGAGGCTTAAATTTTTACATACAGAGGTAGCATGAAGCAACAGTATGCCATTTTAGGCTATGAAAAAAGACTGAATATTTGAATTGAAAATATTTAGAAGCAGGTAGTTAAATGAACTGGTTATGTGAATTTGCTCACACAGCAATTATGAAAGATGCACAAACTACATTTAAAAATCAATTTTTAAAGGAATGTAAAACTTTCCCAATCCAAAAAGAAGACAAGTGAGATGGGCTTGAAAGGGTCCATTTGCAAAGCAGAGAATTGTAAACTTGTAGCTTTCTACCCTGGGAACGCATTATTGCAACCTTGCAATAAACCAGCATGACCATTTAAGGTGACAGAAGGAAAAATTTAGGATTGAAAGAATAACTAAAAATTTAAATGCAAAATCAAGAAAGGAATAGCAGTTATATACAAAGTATTAATAAAATTTCTGCTTAGATGTCCAAACTAATGACAAAGCCATTTACATACAGAGCTGCATGAAAAGTCCAATGAAAAGAAGGAATGTCAGAATAGAATCTAATATTAAGAGGGACACCACATGAGGTTTGTGATTTTCATACACAGATGCAAGCTGAAATGTATTAACTGAATATATTCCCCGCTATATTTGCCTATCAAATAACAAACTATTAAAGTCTTATGGTCTTGGAATATCAGAACACTGCATACTTCAAGTTTTAAAACACTGTAACCAGTAACTAAAATAAGAATTCATATCAACTAATACTTACGGTAGGGAATCCCCTAAATAACATGCTGGAATCTTCAGCTGATCAAACCAAACAGGCACAGCTATAACCCATATGGGAAAGGTAAAATAGTAGCACTGATACAGGGGAATGAAACTCCCAACTCACTATGTCTGGTATGAGTTCGTGTTCTCTAAAATCGAAGAATGAATTTTAGGAACAACGGAGGTTAAGAGCAGAATATATTTATTGGGGGAAAAAAAGAAAGCTTCTGTCAGAGGGACAGAAGGGGTCCCGAGCGGGTTGCCAAAGACTCTGTCATTTTAGGGACTTTTTATAGAGTAGATGGGTCCAAGGTGGGGGGGAATGGGAATTCCTAAGGTGAGCACAAGGTAGGACAGAACTATGGTTAACCAATAAGGTTAATTGCTCAGGTAAAATTGATTAAGTCCGGGACAAATGGGGATATGAGTCACGTAGCCAGCAAGCATGTTTAAAGAACAGTGACTCTTCCCTAGGGGGTCCAGACAGGTGACTCTGGCTTCCTTAGGGAGCTAAGGACCTATTTAGAATACCAGTCCTCAGGAAGTAGGTGCATTTGTTTGATCTGTTGTCCCAGGACCGGCCCACAGCAGGAGGTGTTTCTCTCCTTTACAGTTGCAAGGTATCTGGGTTTTTGCATTGGCTCTTTGGAGGACCTGGCCCTGTCTGACTGCCTATAGTAATTCTAGCTATCTCAGCTTCCTGTAACAGCACCAGGAAGCTGTATTAAGCAGATAAAGTTCTTGCACAATGTGAGAGAGCAGAATGAAGTCTGTCTGCAAACAATTTAATTACAAGATCATAAATAGAAACCAAAGTCTCCAAAACAACATAGCAACATCCAAAGTAGACACAATACATTGGATAAATTGTCAGATTTTCAAACAAAAAGAAGGAACTGTTTTCACATAACAAGAATACAACACAACTTTATTGTAATTAAATAGGGTATATTAACAGATAAATTATAATTTTAAAAAGTGGTACTTCTAGCTGGGCATGGTGGCTCGCGCCTGTAATCCCAGCATTAGGGAGGCTGAGACAGGACAATCTTTGTGAGTTGGAGACCAGCCTGGGCTACAAAGTGAGCTCAAGGCCAGCCTGAACGGCATAATGAGACCCTGCCTCAAAAAGACAAGGGCCAGGCATCTAGCTCAGTGGCCTAAGTGTCTGCCTGGCAAGTGTGAGGTCATGAGTTCAGTCCCCAGTGCCACAAAAAAAAAAAAGTGGAACTTCTATAGCTGAAACATAATACTGAAAATTCATATCATAAACAGTATCATAAATGGCAGAATAAAGAATAATGAGCTGAAATTAATTAATATAGGTTATTAAAACTGAAATATACAAGCCAAGAAGATTAAAGAAAAAGTAAACAACACCTTACACATATAGAACAGTATCAAGAACTTTAACAAATGTGAATTGGTCATTGAATGAATTGGAAGACTGAAGATAACCTGAAAAAGTATTTTCAGAAATCATTGTCAAATATATAATATTTAATGAAAAATATTAAATAGTCAAGAAATATAAGCAAAAATCATGAAGGAAAAACTTCACTCTGATTCAATCTTGGATATATAAAACAGAAATGAAGAATGCTACAAATGGTAAATAAGTGAGTAAATTTTATGTTTTATGTTTTTCTTTACTTTTGTAAATTTCTTTAAAAGAACCTTTAACTATTTGAGATAAAAATCATTATAATTTATTTTTAAGTTCATAATGCAAAAATGATGAAGCATAAATTTTAATAGTGGCTGTAAGAATAGTAAGTAAATGAAAATACATTGGGGTTTTTCCATTGTGTGCTTGGATAATACAATTTCAACTTGACATAGATTGTGCTAAGATTCATTCTTTCCTGTCAAAAGCAATGCAATATAACTAAAAAACTAGGGATAAATAAAATATAAAAATTTAAGTTATTTTTATTAAAATGCAAAAGGTGGAGAAGACCAAAATACCCACTCTGCATCATAAAAAAATAGAAATAAATAGCAAATGGCAGAGCAAAATACAACTATGCCAATAGTAATGGTGAAATAGTAAATATACATGGATTAAAATTAAATGAAAGGACACTTTATTACACTGGATAGAAAGGAAGTAATCATCATATGTCATCCAGGAGAGAAATTTAAATTTAAGTGGAAAAATAAGTTTGAAATAAATGAAGCACTGACATCTGTAAGTCTAGGACTGTCACAGGGTTATGTTAAAATAAGGAAGAGACAAGACCTCAAAACAAGGAATACGACATAGGAAAAATGACAGCAGCCAATATATAACATAGTGTGAGGAAAGTCATAGTATAGCAGCATATTCTTTTCATTTTTGTTTATATAAAAATGAAGTCCTTATTTTAATATAATTTTCATTTTAGTTTGTTTTTCTTTCTACAAACTGATATTATTCTACTGTCTTCTGGTCTCTTTTGCTTTTCACTAAAATCAGTTACAATGTATTTCATTTTTCCTCAAAATTTAATATGCCATTTTTTCTAACTGCATCCCAAACTTTATTTCATCTTTGACTTTTTAGCTGTTTATCAAGAGTATACGTAAAAGTGGTGACTTTTGTCTGATGTGTAGGGTTCATTTTACTAAGAGTGGTAAGCCTGAAGATTGCTTGTAAAAATAACAATGAAGAAAAGCAAAGAAAATATTTAGAACTGTACAAATAATTTCTGGCATAATATCATGATATGAATGATTATATTTAAAAATGGGAGTAAATGACATTTTGTGAATATTTAAAACATGTAATGACTGAAACTTGGTAATGACATTGGCTCATTAGAGCCATTTATTTGTTTTTGATTTTCAGGAATTTTTTGTACGTGGATTATTTTAATATTTAACGTTTTATTTGTACATATTTACAGCACACAATGAGTATATTCCTCATGTGGAGTGGGTACATATATATATATCATATCTTAATCATTTTTTCAATCTCTTCTTCTCCCCATCTCCATCATATGGTCCCCATGTTTTTCAGGAAAGATCTATCTCTCTATTTCCTGTTATCCATCTTTCATCTTTTTCTTGATTTAAAATTTGGGTTTATCCTATAAGAGAAATCATGTGATATGAAAACCTATGTGGTCTGATTTAGTTAATTTAAAACTATGGTCTTGAGGTACAACAATTTTCCTACAGATGACTAGTTTACCCTTTCCTATGGCAAAACAATATTCCTTCATTTTCATTATCCACTTATCTGCTGATGGACATATTGTCTGCTTCCTTGATTTAGCTATATTATATTGTGATGCTATAAATATGGGTAGCCATGTATCATTGTAATGAAATATCTTTAACTTGCTCAGAAAGATACCGAGAAAGGAAATACCTGAGTAGAATGAAATTTGAACTTTCAATTTTTGAAGTAATCACCACATTGATTTCCATAGGATTTGCATACTTCACATTCCCACCAACAATATAGATGGGTTCCTTTTTACCCACAGCCTCATGAGCATGTGTTATTATTTGATTTCTCCTAGACAGCCATTCTTTCTATGGTAAGGTAGAAACTTAGTGCTGTTTTCATTTGAATTTATTTAATGGTAAGTGTTATGGTTGATACATTGTGTCAATGTGAGAAGTTTAGAAGTTTAACTGAAACATGCAGCAGGGAGCCAGAGTTCTTACTTTATAAATATCCTCATCCTGTGCAAAGGAGGGCAAGGAGATTTTGTGAGTGCTACACCGGCCCTGAAAGGGAGTGGGGGTGATGGGCTGTGTACAGTATAAGGGAAAAGAAGAGATTTTTTTTCCCTTCTCTTTTGCTCTGGCTGCTGTCTTGAAGTGTTGCCCCTGTGCCATGCCATCCTGCCTTGGAGCCAGCTGATTATGGACTGAAATCCCAAGAGACTGTAAGCTAAATAAACCTTTTCTTCCCTAATTTTGAGTGTCAAGTGTTTGTCTCAGCAACAAGAGAAATGCAACCAAGACAGAATTTGGTACCAGAGCAGTGAGGTGGTTGCTGTGACTGTACCTGACCATGTGGTTCAAGAGCCTTTGGAAATGGCTTGTGGGAAGAGTTTGGAAAGGTTCAGGGCTGTCACCTGAAAGAATAGCCCCGGACCAGCTTAAGCTGTTCTGTAGGAGAGATTCTGGTCACAGCTCAGGAGACCAGAAGGCTGATAGAAAGCCTGCCAGTAAAGTCCAGGCTTGGGAGGTTTCTGCTGGGAAGAAGAACTGCATTACGTGTTGGACTCCAGTTGATGTATGTTATGGCTTGGCAGAAAGTTTATCTGTATTTTGCTCATGTCCAGAGACTTTGCCTGAGATTAAGATTAAGGACGATGGACTAATAAATCTGGCAAAAGAAATTTCAAGGCAGTCGAATGTTGAGGCCGTGGCATGGCCATTGTTGGGGGTTTCAGCCAGATTTATATCGCAAATCAAGAGCACAGAGCCCAGCAGGGTGATTTAAAAGGTTGTGAGTCTGGCCAGAAAGAAAGCGCCAGTAAAGCTGTGAACTGTAAGGATAGAGCTGAGATCTCAATTGTTGAGAAGGAACAGAAAAATAGAAAAGATGACCAGAGGCAGTACAAAAAGCAGGAGGTCTCGAACCTTTGCAGCTTCCAAACTGCAAAAGTGAAAGACTTTGTTTGGAGGAAAAAGCCACAGAGCACCATGGTCCAGAATGATGGTGGAGGCCGCAAGAGGTTCCAGAATGGCAGGAGCATAGAGAATCTGTTCCTCACAATCGGCCTCAGAGTGCCCAGCGATCCAGGTGCTCGACCCCTACAGCCAAAAGAGAGGAAAGCCTGGCTACTGCTCCAGCTGGCAGCAGACCTCAGCATCATCCACATGGTGCTGGTTTCAAGTGCATACAGGATGCACAAGTTCTGAGGTTGAAAAGGGTTCCACCCCGATTTTGGAAGCCCTGGGAGGCCAGGCAGTGTGCCCCTGAGAGGGCAGTGTGTGAAACTGTGAGTGTGAAGCCAAAGGTGCAGTGGACATCCCAGAAATTTGGGAAAACCAGAAACATGGATCATCTATGGAAACCTACAATGAAGAAACAAAGTCATACCAAGAGAGAAGCCAGGGGATTAGAGACCACCAGAATTGCCATAGGAATAAAGTCACACAAGCCCTTTGGAGCTCACAATTTGCCACAGATTGCTTCATATGCTGGACAGGCAACTACAGGCTTAACATTTGCCCTTCTGGGTTTTGGACTTGCTTTGGTTCCAATGCTTTGTATTTTCCTGTTTGTAACTTTTGGAATGGCAATGTTTGTCTTGTGCCATTGCATGTTGGAAGTGTTTAACTTTGTTTTCATTTGTACAGGGCCTTGCAGCTAAGGTTTGCCTTCCATCTTGGAGGAGACTTGGGATTTGAACTTTTCAGCCATGCTGAAACTGTTAGGACTTTGGCAACTCTTGCAGATGGACTAAATGCCTTTTGCATAAAGGGATGCGCATGAGTCTTTGGGTGTGCAAGGACAAAATGTTATGTTTCTAATGTAATGTAATGTTGACTGACTTAATGCTGGTTCTTAAGGATTGTTAAGCTGTGTATAATGTTCAAGTTGCAAAATGGTAAGAATTAGCATGTCTTGAAATCTGGAGACTGGTTTAAAGAAATATGTCTGGTTCCCAAGTTGACAAGGGGTGGATTGTTATGGTTGATACATTGTGTCAATGTGAGAAGTGTAGAAGTTTAACTGAAAGATGCAGCAGGGAGCCAGAGTTCTTACTTTATAAATATCCTCATCCTGTGCAAAGGAGAGCAAGGAGATTTTGTGAGTGCTACACTGGCCCTGAAAGGGAGTAGGGGTGATGGGCTGTGTACAATATAAGGGAGAAGAAGAGATTTTTTTACCTTCTCTTTTGCTCTGGCTGCTGTCTTGAAGTGTTGCCCCTGTGCCATGCCACCCTGCCTTGGAACCAGCTGATTATGGACTGAAATCCTCAGAAACTGTAAGCTAAATAAACCTTTTCTTCCCTAATTTTGAGTGTCAGGTGTTTGTCTCAGTAACAAGAGAAAAGTAGCCAAGACAGTAAGAAATGATGAACAGTTTTTCTTGTATTGATTGACCATTTCTACTTCTGAGAAGTGTCTATTCATTTCAGTGGTCCATTTTTTATTTTTGTGGCCAAGTTTTTGAGATCTTATTATATTCATGATATTAGTGCTCTATTTGAGATGTATCAGGTAAACTTTTACCTATTCTGTAGGTTGTCTCTTCATTTTGTTGGATGTTTGCTTTTCAGCACAAAAGCATTTTTTTTTTGTACCAGAAGTCAAACTTAAGACATTATGTTTGCCAGGCAGGCACTGTGCTGCTGAGCTATATCCCTGGCCTTAAATTTTTAAATTTGATATGATAGTGTTGATTATTGATGTTATTTCTTGTGCAATTGGAGGTCTAACTCAGAAACCCCTTGCTTGCACCAATATATTCAAGTTTTACTTATTTGTCTTCCAGAAGATTAAATGTTTCAGTTTTAACATTTAGATCTTTCATTCATTTTGACGTTAGTGTAGTACATGGTAAGAGAGATAGGTCTAGATTCAGTATTCTACATGTGGATAGACAGTTTTACCAGTATGAATTTTTAAAGAGACTATCTTTACTCCAGTGCATATTTTTGTACCTTTTGTCAAAGATTAGATAGCTGAATGTGCCCGAGATTTGTTTTACAACTACTGTTCTGTCATTTTGATCCATATGTCTGTTTCTGTGCCTATGCCATGCTGCTTTTGTGAGTGCAGTTTTGTAGTGTAATTTAAAGTCCAGAATTGTGATGCCTCCTACTTTGATCCTGTGGCTTAGCATTGCCTTTTATTGTGGGTCCTTGGTTCTGTTGGAAATTTAACATTGTTTTCTGTTGTTCTATGAGGAATGTTATTGACATTTTGATTGGGGTTGCATTAAATCTGTATATCCATTTTGGAAGTATGTGCAGTTTTGAAAATAATGATTGTGCCTATCCAGGAACAGGAGATACCGTTTCACTTTCTGATGCCCTCTTTCATCGCTTTTTTTCTGAGGACTGTTTTTGTTGAGAGGTCTTTTCTGTCCAGTTAGATTAAGTCCTCACTATTTAATTTTTCTTAATGCTATTGTGAATAGTATTGTTTTTCTACATTGTTTTTCATTTAGTTCATTGTTGGTGTAAAAGACCACTACTGATTTTTGTGTGTTGACTTTACATCCTGCTATATTGCAGAATTTAATTATTAATTCTAAGAGTTTTTTGGTAGACTTTTTGGATCTTCTATGTAGAGGATCAAGTTATTGATAAATGATAATTTTACTTCTTCCTTTCCTGTACATGTCCTTTTTATTTTTTTCTCTTGTCTGATTGCTCTACCTACTTTTTCTAGCCCTACACTCTATTTTCAGCTTTTCCTTTAATAATATTTTAGCCATTTGTTTGTCATAATTTTCTTCCAAATTGAAATAAGGTCTTTCTCTACTTATATTGTGCAGAGGTTTTTGTTAAGAATTTATATTGGATTTTGTCAAATACTTTTGTGTCTATTGAAATAATAATACGATTTTTGTCCTTGCTCTGGTTTATGTGATGTATTACATTTATTTATTTGTGTATTTTGATTTATTTTCATTTGTTTGTGTACTTATTTCCATGTGTACTTATTATATTTGTGTATTTATTTGTGTGTTTTGTTCCTGCATCCTTGGGATAAAGTCTTCTTGATCATAATTTATGATCCTTTGATGATTTTTGCATTCTTTTTGTCAGTATCTTGTTGAGAATTTTTGTATCTATGTCATTAAAGATAACAGCCAGTAATTCTCTGTTTTTTTAGTTTGGTCCCTTTCTGGTTTTGAAATCAATGTAATGCTAACCTTCCAGAAGTGACTTTGAGACTACTCTTTAACTTTTAATTTTAGCAAAGAGTTTAAAAAGTATTGGCATTATATCTTCCTTGAAGTCCTAGCAGATTCAATGGTGAATCTGTCAGGAACTGGACTTTTCATTATTGGTACTTTTTTATTACTGCATCATTTCATTGACTATTATTGGCTTATTCAGGGTTATTATAGCTTCTTGGTTCAGTTTTGGTAATTCATATGTATCTAACAATCCACCCATTCCTCCAGATATGACAATGTATTGAAGTATAGGTTTTCAAAGTGTTCACTGATAATCTATATTTGAATTGTGTCCTTTGTACTTTCACCATTTTCATTTCTAAATGCATTGACCTGGTTCTTTTCTTTCCTTTTTCTGATAAGATAAGCTAAACGTTTTTCTATTCTTTATTGTTTTAAAGCACTAGCTCTTTGATTCATTTATTCTGAATATTTTTGAGTCAGTTTCATTAATTCTGATCTGACACATAATTTTCTTCCTTACAGTAGATTTAGATTTGTATGTGATCTGTTTTGGAGGTCTCATATGATACTGAGAAGAATGTACATTCTGTGGTTGTTGGGTGAAACACTCTCTAAATATTTAAGTCTATTTTTTCACAGGAGTAGATCAACTCTGATATTTCTTTGTGGATTTCTGTGTAGTCTATTTATGACAGTGGATTATTGAAGTCACCCAATGTATTTGTGTTGATATTTTTCTCATCTTTTCTATCCAGTACTATTTCTTTTATGTGATTGATTGCACTCATGTTTGGTGCATATCTGCTTATGATTGTCTCTTCCAATTGAACTTGCTCCCTTTTCAACACATAGTGACCTTTTTTGCCTCTTCTTATCAATTTTGGCTTCAAATCCATTTTGTCTGAAAATAGGATGGCTATTCTTGCTTGTTTACAGCTTCTATGAGATGGTATATCATTTTCTATCCTTAAGTTTTAGTCTGTAAATTTATTTTTGCACTAATTGTGCTTCTTTTGTGCACCATTGGGTTTTGTTTCTTCATACAATTTTCCAGACTATCTCTTTCGATAGGGAAATTGAGACCACTAACATTAACCATTAATATTACTGATATTGTTGACTTCCTCTTACTGTTACTGCATTGTTTTCCTGTTGGTGATTTCCGTTTCCCCCTGCTTCTCTTTAACTGCTCATTCTGTCTGTGCATTCATTCTGTTATACTTTTTGATATTGCTGTAAATTTTTAAATGATTGATAGTTTGAATTAGATTGTGGAGGCTTATTTACACCATAGAGGTTTCCAAGTGATATAAATCAGTTTCTTTTCTTTAAGACAGTTTACCAATCTAAACCTTCACAATTTAAATTCCCATCTTTACTGTATTTATGAAAAAGTCATTAGTGTCAGTAAGATGAGCTTGTCTACATTATCAAATTTCTTTTACTTTAATTCATATCATTTTTCACTTTTAAAACAGTACTTTATTATTAATCGCAAGGGAAAGTCATAAACATAGCCATGACTTTTTACTGTTTCTCAAAATTTAATATTCACATTAAATATTGTAGACTATGCATTTTCAAAATAAGAATGCACAAAATCATTTTAATATAAATGATCTAATATTAATGTCATACTGTTATAGTGCTAAAATTCAAATCCAAATAGAAGGCTTTACGTATTATCCAAGATGTATAGAGGCTTCCAAACACAAGAGAACATTTTGTTTAATACCTTGTTTCTTAAAGTAATAAAATGGAAAAAGAACTGTCAATTCAACTACAATACAGAAAATTGAAAATGTGAGATTTCATATATACTTATAAGTATTCTTCCATACAGCTTTGAGGTGAGCACATTTTTCATAAAATTATTTTAACAATAACTTACATTTGTTAGAAATGTTTTTTTTTCTTACACCATCAAATCAGAAGCAATTCACTATGGATAAAGAACAGGATCTACTAAGAGAAATATGGAAATAACATCTATTAGCACGCTAGTGACAGTTAACTTTAACAAACGTATTATACCAATTTGGTAAAGAAACTTTTATTGCCTTAAAGAAAAAGTAATTTAGAGATTTTTAGAATGATTTTAGTTTAAAGATTAAGTGGTCTGTTTTATGTGTTGTTTTCGATAAATGGATTAATTGAATACAGACAGTAATAATTTGCCTTGTATAGTTAGAATATAATAAACATATGCAAATATTTTAATGAGGAATATCATGATACATATTGTCATTATTATTAAATTCAAACAAGATAATAGATTTGACAATAATAGATGTTTGTTTTATTGAGAGATTTTAAAGAAAAAGAAAATCCAATGAATGGAATCATTTTTTACTTAACTTTGGGAAAGATTGTGCTGCTTTTCATGCAGAAGAGGAAAGTGGTGAAGAACAGCACAGAAGCGTTGTCAGGATTGTCAATTCCCTTAGCAACTATTTCCTATTCACTCAAAATTCTGAAACAACTCAATAAATTGCTATTTACCAGAGAGGAATTTTGGTAGGAAGGCATTGAGTCTGTCATAGGCTTGTTGTCAAGATGAGTTAATTTTACATCAGCGGCAGCCATCCGAGGAGGATATTCAGGTCTTGAAACTATTATGTCTCCGCTAAAAGTAATGATATTAGCAAACAGGTGGCTACTGGAAATGCTTTCTCTGTGCAATCTCCAATAAATCTGCTTAAGTACTGTTCTCTTCCCTTTCATTCCCTTCTCTTTCTTTTCCTTTCCTTTCTTAATAAAATGTAGAAACATAAAGGGAATAAATTAGTTTAAAATACGATTTCTTCCATAATCATTAAAATGTACATTTATTGTTTAAGGACTTACTAGAGACATAGATACAGTATAAAGCAACCAAGACTGAATTAACTTATCAAGGTGAGTTTTCTAAATGAAAAGCAAGGATATGGAGGCCCTGGAAGCTTAATTTTAAGGTCATGCTCTAACTTTCCCTGGTAAACTTCAGTAGCTCAGAAAAATTATAATGACATTGCTTACATAAGGAATAAATGTCTCTCTTTCTCCTGCCACCCCACTGATTTCCTTAGAAATTTTCTTCTTCATTTACATTGGATCTCATGTCCTGCTATTTTGCATTCAACTTCATTTAAGATATGTATCACCTACACAAATTATGTGATCAAATTTCCCAAGGAAGCCCTTCTTCTGTGTTTGTACTTCCTTTGAAGTCACTGTAAGTCCCAAAAGAGGAAAAGGCAGAGGAAAATTTATCTGTGAGATTGAATTAAAATACCAATACACATGTATGAGCAAAACTAGAGAAGAGCTAGATAGAGATAACAAAATGATAAATATCTATACTTTCTGATGAGCATTGCTTTCAATAATATCAAAGTACTAAATTTTCAAGACATTAGATTTTACATTAGAGAAAAATGGCAAGTCCTTTAAAATTGATTGCTCATCACATTATGAAAAATGAAATGCTAGAATATGCGTCATAAAGTTGTGCATTCTAGTATTAAATGTTGGATGTGTGTTCAAAAAGAAAGAAAGAAAAAGAAAATGCTAAATGGTGCAAAAATTGCATTTTTCATAGAAGATGCATAAAAAGTATGGCATTATTAAAATATCCAAGCATATAGCAGTCTCCTAGAGTCTAGGATAATGTAATTTTTTTCAGTAAATCTTCATCCTTGTCTAGTATATTTAATTCAAGTCTTAAATTTAAACCCTGAATTTATGGCTGCAAAATTGATAAGTCTCATTGTCATTCAACAACACTTTCAAGTTGGCTACAAAAACTATGATGATATTAAAGAGAAAATGTAGAAGCCATATTTATGGAAATTAATTATCTATTGAGCAAGATTGACTTTGAATAAATGGAAAATGTTAAAGCACCAGGAATATCAAAAATAAAAAATCAAGGAATAAGGTCACTTATCTTGCCTTTTGAGTAGAATTAAATTTGCCAACTTGATCACAGGCACAAGATTGATTGGTAAAACATTCTTTGTTATTTCCCACCTGGGGCTGACAGAAACCAGAGTGCCTGTAAGAGATTCTGTTGGATGTTAAGAGAAAGCTGCCTTTCTGACCTTTCCAAGACAAGAGAGGTTCATTATTATGCCATTCTGTACTAGAATTAGCAAATATGTTAACTTTATGGCATGTTAATATTATTTTTTAAGTTGGTTAATTAAATAAGCTCACATTTGTTGGTCAAATATGATTAACCACATTGAAATAATTGGAAATAAATTTCTAAATAAATGCTAATATTTTAAGCAGTTTTCACTATAAACATTTATATTTGCCATGTTTTTGTCTTCCACGTTGTATATTAAATGATAATAGAAAACTGAGGTAGAAATTGCATGCAATCAGTGTAAGAAGTTGGTAAGAGATGGCCTTCAGATTGTAATACAAAAGTGCAATAGCCAGAGGGTAAGTTTTATTGATGAAATTTTAAACTTGCTCAGATATTAAAGCACACACAATTTTTCAAGACTACTAAAATAATATAAAATTCATGCAAGCGGTTAAATTTTTACTAAAAGTCAGATGAAAGCAGTAGAAAACTGCATCTGAACCAGTGAATGAACTCAAGGCAGGTGTTTAAATATGTAGGCAGAAGAGGAGTAAGGATAAACAGAGGAATGCAAGCTCAGGCAGAGAAGGAGACTTCGCATGCATTCTGGAAGGAGACGTTTATGTCAAACACCACAGCCCAGCTACCACGGCTTTCACGCTATAATCTAAGAGATACAACAGTCCCAGGAAATAGATGTTCAATTTTTCTGTTCCAGTCATTTCAGGCCTTCTTCTTAAGAATATTTACTTATAAAATATAAATTTTTCAAGTAAAAGCAAACAAAGTTCTAAATACCATCAACTATTCTAATAAAAAGATAAAAAATACCTAGAGAGAGAGCTCTCAGTTATCAAATACATACTATGATGAATTATTTTAGAAAAGATGTTTGTTAAATGGCTAACCATAGTCTAACAAAAAATGTAAAACTTTGTACAGACAATTACATACACAATAATAATTTTTCCTTTATAATTTTCTATAATCCTTACACAGTTTTCCATAGTGAAGTGGCTGAAAATTGTTCAAGCAATAGTAATGAAAAAGTCATACTAATATTCCCCTCACTAAATGCTGCAGGTATACTACCACAATGTTTGATTAAGAAGAGAGTTTACATGAAAGCTATGAGGGACAACTTTTCACATTCCACTGGAAAGAAGGGATGATAATTTACAGCAATTCATGATGCAAGAGAAACTTGAGGTCCTAATTGCTATAGACTATATTCTTTGATAATAGATGATCATACTTATTATCCATTTCAATTACAGCTTACTTCATTGCTGTGCTTAACCGTGTGGCTCCCCATGATTGTGGCACACAAAAGAAAATAATTTAATTAATCCAAACTCACAATGAGTTTGTTCAATCTAAACTAATTTATTGTTTGCAGACTCCTGACTATTTTACACTTGACTGCTAAGAAACGATAGCCTAAATACATCCAATATAAGAATAAGGATTTAGTGAGTAATGAATGTAGAGTTATAACGTTTAGTAGCGTGTATAAACTCAGAGATAGTGCAATCTATCAGTTGTCTAATCCAATCCATATAATTTATCCTTTAAGTTAAGGCTGTCATCCTGAGTTATTGCCATTTTTCAACTATGTGTATTTTACATGTAGTTTCCCATTCAGATTTTTTTTTTCCTACTGATTTTTTTTTCTGCTATAATAATAGCTCTTCTGTGATTACATGTTTTGCTATTCTTGGCCTTTTTGAAGGAATACATGTTACGTAGATATGATAATAGTAAATCAGATACAAGAGTTCTTAATCTTGTATTTCAACTGAATCACTTACAGAAGAGGTTATGTATTTTTTCTTTTGTAAAGTATGTGCAAAACTGCTCTAAAAGTGTTGGAAAACATAAGTCTTCCTCCATATTTTAACCGACATCCTTTTTCAAACAAATAAATTCTATCTAATCTGCTCATACAGTAACAAAGCAAAGTAAAATATTTATTGAAGCCAGGTAACTAAAGTTAATGTTTTCAAGGCAGGCAGCAACTAAAAACCAAAATGAATTGTACGGTTCATGGCATTGTAGAGATACCTCTTCTGTATCTCCTGAGTTTCTTGTTTTAGCATCAGAGATTCATTTCATCTTAACAAGTATAATGTAAATTTCCTTCCTTAAATCAGGAGGTTCAAAAAGTAAGAAGAGACATCTCATATTTATTTAGGGTTAATGCTCAGAAAAACTCTTTGCTCTGAAGAAATTTTTAGTAAAAAAAGGAGTCTGACCATAAAATCATTCTTCAGCAAATGCAGTATTCTCACTTTTAGGTAATGTCAATAATAATTTGAGGTGACATTTTCTACTTCATCTTATTTTTGTTTTTTTCTTTCTCCTCCCTCAACATCTCCACCCTCCTTTCCTTTCTCTTTTTTTTTTCCTACCCTATTTTCCTTCTCCAATCTTTTTCTTTCAGTCTTTTTTCATATTTT
>RJWT010028284.1:0-15267 GCA_004365215.1 Cuniculus paca | reverse complement strand
ACACAGACACACACAGACACACACACACACACACACACACACACACACACACACACAGAGAGAGAACAGAGACAGAGAGCCAGAGAGAGAGAAAATACCACTAACAAAATAGAATAACATGAAGAAAAATAAAATGGAAAAAAAAAAGAGACAACAAATTTTCTCAATAAAGGGCTTTTCTGGGAATATAGTCTCTGATGCAACTACTCCACTCTGCTTATGTTATAAAAATAACGTAAGCAAATGAGCATAACTATGGTTGAATGAAATTTTATTTATAAAATCTGGATGTATTTAGCCCAGGGCATTATAGTTTTCTGATCACTGGTCATAGATATTTTGCAGTTCAGTTACTTACTTCTAAAGCAATGAACTGACTATCAGGCAGGTCTAAAGTACAGATCTTTGATGATGAAGTCTCTGACCTACACAGCCAAAGCTTGACCCTCGCGTAAATCTTGCTTGCAAAGCTGAGATGTTCATAAGCAACACCAAGAGGCCTGACCTCTCAGAGTCTTTATTTTTCTAAAAACACACAAGAAAAGATACCTTCTCCTCAAATTCTAACAAAACCCTAGAAGTTTAAATGTGCTAGAAAGAATGTTGGATTTGTAAATGAAAATTTTGAATTTGTACCATTGTGCCCTTCTTCACAAATTATGTATACTTGGGCAAGTCAGATCACTCACGTCTCTCATTTTCCTAATCTGCAAGGGTCAACATTTAACCCAATAGGAGTCTTGTCAGGTTCAAATGAGAAATTTTGTCTAAATACATTTTATTAATTACAAAAAACTGAACAAATATAATCATCGTTGATCCATAAAATGTACAGATCAAGGAATGACTGCTTTTAGGTAAAACGTGGTTGATGGATTATGCGATAGGCTATGATAGACAAAGTCACAAGTGCCTTGCACACACAAGTCAATAGATTTTACACTACTTCAGGACCCTGAGTTATGTTTCTTTTTTAATTTTTTAATTTTTATTTTAAAGAGAATAAAACCAAGCAAAATAAAACAGAATAAAGCCAATCAAAGCAAAACAGTGTAAGAGACACAGGACTTCAAAACAAGATAATAGGAAATCAACAGTGGTTACCATAATGGCCTCTGTTGTCTACAAAATAGCTTCCCATACCTTCAGACATAGTAAAAATCAGACAAAACAGAACAGAATAAAACCCAAACAAACAAAACAAGGAAAATTATACAGGACTTCAGAACGAGATAATAGGGAATTAACAATGACCACCGCTCTCAGGAGATCCCCATAGGTGCTACACTGTGTATTGTTATCCTCTGAACAGATGATCAGACTACTGGCTTTAGGCCTGAAAAGTCAGTGAAACACTAAACACTACAAGCATTAAGTTGTATTTTACCTCAATAGCTATCATCGCAACCTGTGTTTCACTGGATCAGCTGGTTGCTTTTGGCTGGGGGTGTGGGGCAGGGTGGTTGGCTTTTCTTGTCTTCCAGCCCACACACAGGAAAAGGCAGGCATCTGGTCCTCCCCCCAGTGGCCTGTGCATGGTGCCTACTCACAGGGCCCAAGTTATGTCTCTTAACTTTGATAAGCACACTTGTAAATATATTATAAAATATAATCAACTATATGCACAGCAAATCATAGACATATTGAAATAGAATCCCAATTGTTTTCTTTGTTTTGTCCTGGTGATGGTGGATTTTTGTTTGTTACTTTGTCTTTTGAAACAGGGTTTCACTATGCAGTTCAGGCTGGCCTGAAACTCACTTTGTAGCCCAGGCTAGCCTCGAACTCATAGTGATCCTCCCACCTCAGCCTCCTGAGTGCTGAGATTACAGGCATATACCACCACACCTGGCTAGAATCCCAATAAAAAAAAAATAAGCAGACATATTCAATTAAGGTAAAGAATTATTAGGCAGGCTTTCTATGCTTGAAAGAACATTTGCAACTGTGCCTCAGTTTAGGAGACAATGCAAATGTATCCTGAATTTACAAATCACCATTGAACTGGAGTAAACAGAACATTATACTTCCTTAAGATGATAGAAATTCCCTAATGCTTCCAGCTTCTAAAAGGTTCATAACCATTGCCTTTTCTAAAGGCAAGTACAGTTCAAGACATGACTTTTTAAAGAGGTATTCTATGAGAACCTTGTGAAATAGTGAAAAAAAAAAAAAACCCAGCTTTGTTTACGTGGTTTTGGTTGTCTTTTGTGCTGATTATAGTACTTGCCTTCTCCAGCATTCCAGAGTGTATTGACTTGCTTGCTTTAATCTAACAACCTTCTTAGAGCTTTTTCACATCAATCACAGAATTTGTTTTTTTAACTCCAAGAAAGACATAGGATCTACTGTAATTAAAACATAATAAACTTTTCTTTCTTTATTTGAAGAATGATTCCTATTGACTATGACTTCTAAAAGTGTTCACAAGTCCTACAAAGAAACCTTTCAGCCTCTTAGCTGTAGACATTTATTCATTTCTTCATTAGCACATATTTATTAGCACATACTATGGGTCACTGTGATTCTGAAAATCAGTCAAATTAGTGTCTACATGAAGACATCCTCAGTATGTAAGACCTTGTTAAGGATGTAAAAGTGCTGATGGATAGAAAAAAGATAGTAGAAGGCAGAAACAGAAAGGGTGCAGACACTCAAAATTCATTTAAGCACAACAAGGTTGATATAACACAAATTCATAGAACCACTTACGATAACACATAGCACTGTCAAAAGCGCAGAAAACTGGAGTTCAGAGCTCCAGTCCATCCCAAAAAATCACTAATGTTCTGACTGCCTTTCTAAGTCTCCAGTTCCTCACCTGTACATCTAGAGGACTGGATGGCATTGTCAGTCTTCTATCTATACTGTTTTATGGATTCATGACTCAAGGGATTTTAATAGATTAAGAAAGTATGCATGTCAGGATGTCATAAACGCAAATATACTGAGGCATACTTTTCTGAGTTCTGCTTTATAATATACTCTGCTCTCTTGCATAGACTTCTAGCCACAAAATGACTCTACAATGAATACATGAATGCTCAGGCTGAATTCCTGGGAGTTTTCTGTTCTAGGGCTTCATTTATTCATAGAAGAGACAACTTAGTTTCTAAAATTATTCCCCATTGTCCCTATCTTGAATAGGATACTCTAGGTAAACTGTGTATTTCTGATTGTACTTTGGGTGTAGCATACAACATATACTTTTGAGATACAAAAGTCATGAACTTGGAAAGTAGCTCATGAAGATACTATATTTTATATTTCGAACAAGTATTTCATATGTCACAGATAAGTTGCCTAGCCATAACGTCTCTCAATATCAATGAAGAAAACAGTGGGTTGTATAAACCAAATGCTATTTATTATATAATCTAAGTATATTAGAATCCAAAATGAAATCATCATCAAATAACACTTACTGTAGAAGGGTAGTGTTTCTTATTCTGGTAGTACAATAAAATAATATTTTAATTTAAAAATGATCAGGGTCCTACCCTTAACATTTAAATCAGTATCTCCAAGTTCATTATTGACTGTGGGAGCTGTGCTCCAAAGGCAACATTTTCTCTGACCACCCTGAAAGAATCATCTAAGCAAAAATATAACTAAATATGTGAGTTCCTGGGAGGCCTTTTTCTTAAAAAAAAGAAGGGATGATGTAAAATGAAGATAACATGATATTACTGTGGTTGTCACTATTACTGCTACTTCACTATTGTACTACAATATCCCTGTCATGCTCTTAACAATCTTCTTGGGACCAAAAGTGACAGGTGTAAAATGATTTATTTTTAATATCATATTTACTTTGTCTTGTAAAGGAACATCTACAAGAACCTCAGAAGAGGCTGAAATCTTTGTAAGCTAAGTCCCTCTAGCACCAGTTCTACTGCACACATTCATTATTTCAGTTCTTCCACCCCTTCAATGACTGTGCCTCTTCTGAAGATTTGAATAGTATTATAAAATATCAGAAGGGCTCTCCTTTGAGCATTCAATTGTGGCAGTCTTTCTTGAACTCAGCCTTCTTGAATATCAGAACTATTATTCCCCTGGTTTTAGTGGACAAACTACACCTTCATACTGGTTTCTCGAAGAGTCATAGAAGTATAAATAATAGTTACTGCTGTTGTGTGCCACCAAAGGATTCTTTACCTGGAATTTGAGTTCTTTTTCCTCAAAAGGAAGACAGAGGTCTACAGTTCTTGTACTTCAAAACCTGTTGTGGTTATGCATGTAATTATGATCAAAATTCTAAAAAGATAAGAAAAAAACTGAATCACATGACGGTGAAATTCAATTGAAGAACAAATCAAATAAGAAATCTTTCATGACTTGATGTATATGGACAAATTAGAGCTTTCCCCTGTCAAATACTTAGATTTATGATACAGTTACAATAGTTAATGTCACTATGGCCCAAAATACATATAGTTGTTCAATGAAACAGAATAGAGTGCACATAAAGCAACTTACGTTTGTAAAGGAAGCAGAAGGAAGATGATGAAAATAGAAATTAGGATTGTGAATGAAATGTTTATCCACAGAAATACATAAATAATTAGAAAATTGTTATTCAGACCCTGTAGAAAATATATTTGGTTTCCAACATTAAATTGGTAATTGACTATGTTCTTTAACTCATTATTTTCTAAGCACTTTTCAATTGATTATCTTTTGGTGTCCAATGCAATAATAGTATTATTGCAGATCTTGTGGTTATCTTGTTTTACCTAGGTATAGTTTGTAGTAATTGTATTACTTTCAGTATTATACATTGATTAGATCGTCCAGATTGTGACAGATGATGGCAGTGATGGGAGAAATACTCTTGACTTTCCTACGAAATGGACATTTGTAGTTGGTTTTTCATACATATTTTCTATATTCCATAGTATAGAAGAGGTATCTTATCCAGTGTGATGATATTTTATGCTGTATATATTTTACCACAAAGAACAAAAATACTAAATTGCTTAAGATCAGGAATTGTAACTTATTTCCAGACACATGAGCTGTTATCAGCACATTAAGGCCTCCAGAGTCAGATGAAATCCAGCTCTCACTTACTGGCTGTTGGGGGTTATACCTAGTGTGCCCCCTAAAGTCTCATGTGCTTATAGATGAGGATTTTGAGAGGTGACTGAATCGTGGGTGTATGTGACTTATTAGTGGGTTAGTCCACTGATGGGATCACAGCTAAATGTGATGCTGAGAGCCTGGTTGGAGGAGGAGGGTTACTGGGGCTGTGGCATACAAGGCTCTCCCTGCATCCCTCTCTCTACTTCCTACCTACCGTGCCTTAAGCAATTCTCCTCTGCCATGCTCCTCTGTCATGTCACTGTCTTGGAGCCAGCCACTATGGATTGGAATCTCTACAAACTGCGACTAAAAATAAAACGTTTTTCTTTTAAATTGCAGGTGTTGGATATTGTGTCTCAGCAAAGAGAAGGTAACTAAGACACTAGCCATCTGACTAATAAATACTAACTTTCTATGACTTCTAGTTGCACATCTAGAAATGACATTTATAATAATATCTGCCTTATCGTATGCCAGGAAGAATAATTATATAAGTGTTTAGCATAACAAACATCAGGTATTAAGTAACTATTCACTTTTCAGAAACTGAGGCAGGAGGACTCTCAAGAGTTCAAGAGCAGCCTGGGCTGTATAGTCAGTTTGAGGCTAGGATGAACTATATGGAGAGACTCTGGAGCAAAAGACCAAAAAGAAAAAGTGTTTCAAATATATTGCAAAGGAAAATACAAAATGGAGAAAAAAGAATACTACTATTTGCTGCAATGAATATTTTTCTTACTGACTTTAAAGGTGAAAACATTCTTCAAAGATAATAAGTAAGTATACTTCTCACTCATGCACCAAAAATTAAAGACTATTTTCATGGTAGCACTAAAACTCATGAAAATTACCCAAATACCTATCATGCTGGAATGATTACTTTCTCCACACCGCATGCCCAAGGAAAAAGCCACCTGTTACAAGGGTTTGGGCTTCATCTCATGCTCAGCCTCAATGACATTTTCTTGAAAGAGCCAAAGCCGCCACAGTTGAGTGAAGCCAGGTGCTGAGTGTTGAACTGAAGGCCTCTGGTTATGGAAAGGAGCGTTTTGCAGGTTTTCACTTATCTGCTAGAAAGCTCTGGTAGGAGCCGTTCTGTACCTGCACTTCTTCTCTGGGGCAGCAGAGGGCACTCCAGCTCCACGAGAGAACGAGTCTCAGCTCTGCGCGCTGTAACTACTGGCCTTGCTGCCAAAAGACATGAGCTCAGGACACGCATTGTCCCTCTGTCCCCACAGCCAAATCCCACAAAAACCTACTCCTATTCCCATGGAATTATTAGCACTCTCACAAGGAGTAAATGGAGCTGTGGCGAGAGGAAACTGCGGTACCCACCGCACAGCAGGCAGCCTGAGGCTCGACCGGCTCTTCCCACACCTCATATTCCGAGGGTAGAAAACGTCGGTATCAGAAATTGTGACGGACTAATATTTCCCTCAGACCATAACCCCAAAACCAGCTTCACTTGGGAATATTAAATTACAACCACCAGACCTCAGTAAGCCGCACAGGTAAAGAGGACAGGACAGGGGAGTGCACGCACATTGTACAAAAGGAGTAAGGACATGCAAAAGCAGTGAGGGCCTCCAGGACGCGACCAAAACAAATAGGCATCATAGAACACATGTGAGTTTACAGCAGTTTGCCGAGGCTCACGCTGTGTAAACAAACGTCAATGCCTTCTAATCTGCTGCTGAAAGAATTGCAGAACAATCTACAAATATAATAAATTAAAGAGGAAAGATTTGATCTGGCTGCTGCTCCTTTCTCCTTGACCCCATTATTCAGTCAGCTATTCAGATGGCCCTAATTTAATTAAAGGAAAAGCTCAGATAAAACTTTTTTTCTTCAGTCCATTCAGACTTCTTAGGAGTCGCGAAGACTCTGTAAGATCAACCAGGGAAGACACCTTTTCCTGTTTTTTCTACTGTCCCTGGGCTGCACCCTTTTCCCCACCCTATTTTCATCCTTTAATCCACATCAGTCAACATGACATACATCCTTTCCAAATCAGCCAAGCATCACATAGAAATAACACAACATTCAGATATAAATCTATTTTAACCAATAAGTCATTAAAGGCATGCTGTCTTTGTGATTTTGGCAAAGTTCCAGTGAAATTTACAATAAAGCATATCATTAGAATGTCCTTCTTCAGAAAAGTTAAACAATTTCAGAAATTGGAGTTATGCAGACTACCACTGATCGCTCATTCTAAGCCCGGTGCCGTATGTTTCAATAGCAAGCAGTAGGCCTTAAAATAATTAATTGGTTCAAATCCTGGCTCTTGTTGTTGTTGTTATTGTTTGTTTTTACTTGTATAACATGGAGAACTTCTCTGAGTTTTTATTCTCAATTGCAAAAATAAAGCAAAGCTAAAGTTGTTATAAGGATATACATTTCAACAACAACCCTAGACACAAAAATGACATTTTCTTTTCTTATTAAAACAATAAGTGAAATGCTGAAACAATTTTGTACAACTCAAATCAACAAATATTACTTTTATCCAAACCATTTGCATGTTTGTAGCTCAAGAGAAGTTCAAATTCTCCATTGTGTTCTCTCTCTCCATTTCAGGCCATACAAGGTAAGGTAGCTTCATGGGAAAAAAAAGGTCAAATGATTGTCTTCTTTCTTGAAAATTCCAGAAAAGACCTCTTCTATTAATGTCACTGAATAAGAAAAGGTTTTGGTGTCTCTAAAAATGAACAAATAGGCCTAAAGAACCATCTGACTTAACACAACTGATGCAGCAGGCTTCACTGTAATGCTCTCAGCATTTCTAAATCAAATCGCTCATCTAGGTTTCTTTCCAAATAGTATATTGATTACTTGCAGCCAAATTGTGGTCTTTCGAACAGCATGTTCCTTTATCATCATGGAACCAGCAGTTTCATATTCCATAATTGAGAGCTACATAGTTTATAGGAATTGGTATTCAGAATAAGAGTCTTTAGTTCAAAGCTGAATAATGATAGATGTACGTGAAGCCTGGTTTCTTGCTGGGAAAAAAATAGAGCATTTCAAGTTTCCATAATTTTTCCAGTAGAAACAGCACCGTACACATTCTTTCAGGAGAGCAAAATATTTCCATCTACTACTACACCAGTTTAGAAGACCTAATTCTAGAAATGTTGTAGTGACAATTTCTTCTTTTCTGAGGTAGCTTCTCAAAACTAAAGAAACAATAGTAAATTTACTTCTTCGTATCTGTTATTCTGTCCTTAATGTTCAGAACATGAATTTTGCAAAATGATAACAGAGTATATATCAACTATGAATCACGAAATGCTTATATCAAAGACTTCTTGTCCAGATATTTACTATATTTTTAAGTAGAAATCAACTAATCTTCAATACAGTTACTATTTCATCCATGTTTAGGGGAAATATCAGTAATGATATACCTGCCCTTTTATTTTTTTCTAAAGTATTTTAAGTTCTTACTTGAATATAAATCCTGTAGCCTTTAATTTTTCATAAAATATTTTAGTATATATTAAAAAAATAAAATTTCCAGTAATGAATATTACAAACATCTCACGTTCCTTTTTTCCAGAGATTTTATGATTCTAAATAAAAATTAAAAATAAGATTTTTTGATTCACATCTTACTTTTAAAAAGCTCAAAATGCTTCATGCAAAGTGTGAGAATGTGCAGAACCTGAGAGATTGCTCCTACAGCAGTTTCTTGAGCAAAATACAACTGGTTTGTTAGAACACAAATTGTTTACTTGCTGGGCCCAAAGAACTCTAAACCAAATGATTTGTTCCATGGAAGAACGTGTGTCAGATGACTCAAACTGCTTATGATATTGTCAATAATTCTGTTTACTGGTTCTATATGTAAGACAATCATAAAAAGCACTATTTTCACAATTAATTACAGTGTTGGGCAATTATACTTTGGATACAGTACTTCTGTGATCCTTTCTGATTCCATATCAATCTAGTTTGAGCTCTCTTTTCACTCAAACTTTGTCATAGAACAAAATGTAGTTCGATATTTCAAATGGCTTTCTAATCATTCCATACATTTGAGTTTATATTTTCAGGGATTATACACATGTCATGGGCACAGGCACCCCAAAGTTTTCTTCTTATATATTTCATTATTATTTAAAGGGGAGGATAGTTATAGAATGGGATCTCCAAAAGCAGGTTTTTCTGTGCATAATACATTGTTTTAGAGACAATTATTACATAAAACAAGATTTTTTGAAATCATAGTGACTTTGTGATAGTAATGAAAAAAAAATGACAAGTTATTTACAAACTAGAGAATTCTTTAACCAGGATTATTTTTTTCATCCTTCAATACATATGTGAGTTAATGCGCATGAACATATGCTCTCAAACACTAAGGAGAAAACGAAGGGTAACCTTCTTTCTGATAAAAATCTGAAAGCAATTTTACAAATTCAAAAAATCATATTTTGTATAAATACTAATGCTCAGTGATGACTCTGAAGAAATCTATAAAACTGTATGAATAATAATCTTGAAACTAACTTAACTAAATTGCATAAAGAATCAGAGATAAATAATCTTTGAAATGAATATATTTTCTTGGAAAATCAGCAGGTTTCATATATGATATTAAGCAATGACAATATTGAAAACACTTTCATTAATTTGGAAGGAGTACATAAAATGTATTTATAGTTTTATTTTATTAACATTGATATTATTATTTTAGAATAAAAATATAATGAAATATTAGTGAAAGTGGGACATTTTCAATTTAAGACTACATTTTCAATTTAAGATTGTGTAAAATATTTCCAATTATCACAAGATCTAAAGACCTATGGAGATAGAGATATTATTTTACCTAAATTAAATGGCCAACATGTTAATAGTTCATTCTTTCATTTTTTGCAAAACCCAGACAGATTAGTGGGTTCACTGTAGCATTTTCATACTTTAAATATTTCCAATCCTCCACTCACCTCCTTTATGAAATATCTGATTTGTTTCATATAAAAGAGATGGCCACTTAAGCATCATGCATTATGCAATAATTTGTATATATGTGAATTTAAAATTACAACTTTTTAAAAAGAATACTATGTGAGTATAAGGGAATCCTCCTTAAGGAACTGAATGGCATTTACTATGCATCAAAGCAAAAAACCCAAAATCAACCAGAATGAAATTCTCTCCCCCACCCCCAAAAAAGCCAGACAGAATTAAAGAGTCTTCCCTCAACTCCAACATGTATTTTAGGCCTGATTCACATCACACTTGACTTTTAAAACAAGGGCCATCTTGCAGGAGGTTGGATAAGTCCAGAAATAACAAAAGCTGTGGCTCTTTTGCCCTGCAGTTTCCTTGGTCACTCTGGTGAGGCAGCTACTAGCCTCAGATCTTCAGTGTAATCAGCTGTGAATGTAGGGTCAGCACGAAAGTAAAACTGACATTACCACAGGCCCTTGATTGCTTGCTCACTCTAATTACAATAAAAAGTGAAATTCGCTATGTACAGTCAAAGTTCTATTCAATCTATTGCTAATATTTTCTCCCCAGAAAAGCAAGGGTGATTAGAAAGCTGAAACGCTAAGCTTTCCAGTGGAAGTAGAGTTTCCATCCTGTCTGAGATCAAAGAAAACAGAAGTGCTCAAGAACAGTGTTTAGTTACCATAAGTCATTTGGTTACCACAACTGCTTTCTACTACCATATTGTCATTGAACAGTACTCAAAAGTTATGATTGTTCTTAGAAATACTACTGTTAACAGTGGTAATCCTATCAATCCAAAGTGCTGAAACTGAATTAAAAACTTTATTTTTCCTGTCATCAAGGATGAGTTTCAGATTAAGAATTATAGGTAGTCAGTACAATGTTTGTGGTACATCTTCAGATCCTATGACCTAAAGTCCTGAGGGTAAAGGAAGCAAAATAAATGCAGTTCTTGCCTAGCAATAATGAATTTTTAAGAATTCGAAACAAAACTTTCCTTGCAGCTACTGCTTTCGTATGGGAGAAATAAAATACATGTACAAGATTTAAAGCGATGTATGTCTAACCCTCTCTGACCCCTTTTACATTCACTTATTAATAATAATAACTATGATAATAATGCTTATGCCCATGACTGGAAGGAGGGTTAATTAGTTAATATATTTATAAAGCTTTCTGAAAATGAAAAGTACTATTTAAACACTAAGAATATTCTTTTCTCTTTTTACTCCCTACTTTCATTTTTTTAAATCACAGATTAATTTATTCCTCCTTGGGTCTGGTTAATTTTTTCTCTGGTGAGATTTTCTACTCTTTCTTTGCTCTTGCCCTTGACTCACATTAAGCTTTGTCATTTTCACAATTAAAACTTGTCCTTCCTTTTCTCCCCTCTAGTGCCTTTGTTACCTCTTCCTTATTTTCATTTTTTCTCTTTGCTCTTTTACTCCTTACTCTCTTTCATCTTTTAGCTATAGATTTTTTTTACTTTATGAAAACACAAAACAAAATTTCACAACAAAATGGTAAGATAATAGGAATAGATACATGTTTTATTTTTTCCTCATCAGAGAAATACTGAAATCAGTACAGCTTTTAATTCAATTTTACCTCCCAGTTACAGGAAGATGTTAGATAAATCAAATTCATCGTTCTCAATCATTTCCTAGTAAGTGCCAGACTCTTTGAAGTCATAGTCTATGGATATCCAGAACAGCTTCAGTTAAATATTTTGTTGCACTGAATTTTTCCACTGTATATAAAATACTGATGACCTGTGAGCTTTCAAAAACACTTACTGATACTGCAAGTTTTCCTAAAGTTTTGTCTTAGGGCATAAGTTTTACATCGGATATTATTTGGTCCCACATACATGTATCTTATTTAGTGTCCAACTTCTAGGCAACAATAAAAAGACTAAAATTTAACAAGTCATTTCCTTTCTAAAAGTAAAAATTTAAAAGCAGCCTCCCCTTAGGCCAACACACCCAAAAAATTAGTTTTACTTACAAAGACTGAGCAGATTTAATTTTAATATTTTAATGTTGTGTTCCAAGAGATTCTGTTATTTAACTAAGAGATTTCAGTTTAATTATTTAGATCTTGGAAATAGGACATTAATATGAGGAAAAGTGCAGCTCATAAGTTGAGAACTTAACTGGTTACTTCCAAATTATCCTTATTCATGAGAATCTGTATTTAGCACATTTCCACTTGAATAATCCAATCAAATCACTTAAACATTGCTATATTCCTGCACAAATGCTATCAGGGTCTTCCCGTTCCTTTTAAACTTTAAATATGACAAGTTAACACCCCAAAGATTATTCTTTTTATTTTCCAATTGAATAAAAGATTTAGTAAACACATACTATCTACTATGGTATGTGCAGTTGGGTTACATGCTCTCATTTGAATTTGCTTTCTGGATATCATAGAAAGACCGGGCATTGTATTTAAAACCCACCCACACAACTTGGTCTGAGCCCTCTGTTTAGTTATACATTCATCCAAGCACTCGTTGCCTACTAACCAGTCATTAACTAGTCCTATAACATCTCTGAGCACTCCAGTCCCCATGAAATTTCATTTACCCAATGTGACCCTACCACTGCTCTCCTTTTTTTCAAGGAAGCCTCACTGGAAAACTTTGAAGTGATTATCTCTCATACCGTGATAATTGTTGTCCTGTGCATTTATTGTGATGAGTAATCAAGCACAGCTTTGTTACATTTCCCTAACAGATATGCATTAAACTCTGCCTTATTCAAAGAGTTGTTCTAAATTTTGTAGGCACTCTGGAAATGAATAAAGCAGTTGTTACCATCACAGATATTTAACTTCCTGAGAAAGTAAACAAGAAAAATAATACATAATAGTGAAGGTTACCAACTAAATATTATCCAAGTGCCAAAGAAGAAGGAAACATTTTCAGTAGATGGGAAGCAGGTAAGAAGTATTTAGCATTAGAACTGAGATGTTACTAATAGGCAACAATAAGTGGAACACTATTTTAAGCAAATGTGTTAATTCTTTATTGCTGTGAAACAGATTATCACAGAACTTGATATTTTAAAGTAACAAATATTTCATTTATTATCTCACAGTTCCCATAGATTAGGAATCTGGGTGGTTTATTGCAGTGTCTCTGACTCAAGGTCCCTCATGAGATTGCAAGCAAGCTGTTGACTGGAGTTGCAGTCTCCACCAAAGGCTTCTACTTCCAAGATGATTCTCATGTCCAGACTCAGTCCCTTGCCTTGGAAACCTTTCTCATGGACACCTATGAGAAGGTAGCTGGCTTCTTCATGGGGAGAGATCTGGAACAGAGAAAGGCAGAGAGAGATAGGGAGGATCAGAGAGAGACAGAGACTTAGTCAAGGTAAAAGTCAACCTTTATAATTTAAGCTCAGAATCAACATCACTGTATTCTACTATATTCTGTCCATTACAATCAAATCATTAAATCCAGCCAACACTCAAGCTCAGGGGATTTCACAGAGTGAATACTAAGAGGCAGAGGTCTTTGGGGGGCCTTCTTAGAGACTGCCTTCTATTGTATTGATGATAGTACAGTAAAAGAATAGGGAGAAATATTGCCTGGCATTTGACAGTAGTAAGCAGTCCAGTTGGCTAGACTTGTGCCCCGAACACGGAGACCTCTCAGAATGCTGACGTGTCTGACTTTATGGAGCTACAGGAGAACTGTTGACATCATTTATAAGAGAATACAATGCTTGGAGTGATGTTTTTAAAAAAAAAACTCTACTCATTTTAAGAAACTGAGGTTGGGCCAGCTGTGGTGGCACACACGTGTTATCCCAGCACTCAGGAGGCTGCACGAAAGGATCATTATGAGTTCAAGGCTGACCAGGGCTACACAGTGGGCTCAAGACCAGCCTAAACTACATAGTGAGACCCTGTCCCCAAAACAAAACAAAACAAAACAAGAACCTGAGGTAGGAGTTCCAGGATAAAGTAACACTAGTTTAAAAACTTCTGTGATAGTCCAAGTATTAGATTCATTTAAAATGAGAATTATTTGGAACTGTAAAATTCTATTATGTAATTTTAATGCATAATATGTGTCTTGTCTATTCACTGAGACAAGTTTAACACAAAGATAAGACAGTGCTTCATATTTCTATTGTGTCTAACACAATGAAATTAGTCAATGTTGTATAAATACTTTTTTGAAACTCAGGAGGAGGATCTAAGAAAGTAGTATACAAGAAGGGAGAAATTTCAAGAAAGATGTAGTTGACTTGCTCAAAATAACACAAAGTATATGAGTCAGAAGTGAGAACAGATGCTGAGATATAAAAAGTAAGAGATCTTCCCAAAAGCACTATCAGTACAATCCAACTGCATTGAACAATTGCAGAGCCCAGAAATGGTTAAAGTGAAGACTTGAATATATATTTTAGTTAAAAGGAAGAAGTTAGTAGAAAAGGAAAGAATTTAAACACATGTAAGAGAACTATATGGTATTAAGTCCCAGAGCATGTAGAAAGAAACAAGGTTTTAAAGAATGTGCAGATGGTGGCATTAATCATGGAAAGTCACAGGAGCACACTTTCTTCAAAAGACAAGAGGAAGATGTGGGTAATACGTGAGAAAATTCTTTTTACTTTGTGAAAGTTCATAACAAAGTTTCTGCTACCAAAAATGATTAAAATGATTACAAGGACTGTAACATATTCTGATTTGGGGGTCACAAATATATTTGTCTAATGTACACATAGTTATGGGCAAAGTGAAATAAACTAAAATGAAAATAATATCTGTTATTTAATAGTTTTGTTTCATTTCATATATTTCTATCTAATGGACCTCAAGAAACAGCTGTTTTCATAAAATAAGTAAAATAATCATAGAGTTCTGTGTTTACACTAGGTCAGGTAATTCTAAAAGGAAATTATTTTCCTTTAGAGTACTAAGAATTCTATTTAATCAATATCTGAGGGACAATATGAAGTGTATCAAGTCCAAAAATGTAGGAGAGACAAATATAAGAACAAAGAGTTATCTTTGAAGAACTCATGATAGAGAATACAAAGTGACAAGTACACAGATTCTTCTAAGATAAAGATGATGAAATAGGATTATTGCTTACAAATCTACTAGGATTTAAAGAGGGAGGCAGAGGTGGTATCAAGGTATGGTCATCAGGAAGCTTTCATGAACGAGATTACAATTTACATGGAACTGGCAGTT
>RJWT010028283.1:0-15268 GCA_004365215.1 Cuniculus paca | reverse complement strand
TGTAATTATGAAGTTATAGATCTGTAACTTGGAATCAAATCTTTGTTCAGACTTTTATGTTATAAAAGCAACTGAATTCCCTGTGGGTTGTGCAGCTAGAAGGAACACGACCTTGACAGTTAGGAGGAAGTCGTCTGAAGCAGAGCTACCTATTTCTGTTCTGATTGCCCAAACTTTAGTGGAAAGATGTTATGTCATGCCAGTGTTGGCCTAAAGGTTGAGAAAGATGGGAGATTCTACAGGTGTGCTCTGGGGAAAGGTACCCACCCAGTAAAGGCTCTGAAACAATCTGCAACCAGGTGGGAAGACAATCTCACTGCATAGAGGCTGTGATAGATAATCTTGGTTATCAGCTTGACTGGCTTAAGAGACATCTATGGGTATAGTAAAGCACATGTCCATGTGCGTCTGGATAGCCCAGGGAGCATGACCTTAGGGACCATATCTGGTCCTTGGTTTCTTTCTGGCTCTTTACTATCTCTTTGTTTCTGGTTGTCAGGAGATGAGCAGATTTTCATCACTCTGCTATTTCTACCTTGGAGCCAGCCAACCACAGACTGAAACCACAAGCCAAATAAACCTCTCCTGCCCTCTTAAATTGTGTAGATCGGGCATTTTCTCCCAGCAACCATGTAGGTGAGTCTAGTTAAATGAATGTTCACTTGGAACTCCTTGTTCCAAAGGGAAGAAACCAAGTTAAATTAATCTCCTTTGGAGACAAAATACATAACTTAGTAGCATAACATTACAATTATGTATTACCTTTTTGATGATATTTATGATGTCTTTTTTTAAAAAAGTTACAATAAAGGGATTGAACACAGGGTCTTCATACTGAGCTTCATTCATCCACAGCCCTTTTTTCTTTTTCTTTTCTCTCTTTTTTTTTTTTGACACAAGGCCTCAGTAAGTTGCTAAATCGCCCCGTTTTAAACTTGGCTATCTTCCTGCCTCAACTTCCTAGAGGGTTGGGTTACACATGTGTGCCACTATTGCAGCTAGTTTCTGTGATTTTTTTTTTAGGAATGCATTTTATTTATCTATTGTTTATCACAAAACAGGAATGCAATTAATAAAATAAATAATGAATTATAGCATCAATACTTATATACACAATTTAACGGATAAATATAGTGAAATTGGACAATATTTTGTGCATATTTTTGCTCAAATGATTATTTTACAGATATATTCTCCTTTAAACATGCATTAAAATGACTGGGTAAAAAGAAGAAATAAAGTATATGAAGAATAAGAAGAGTTTGATTCATTAAAGAAGGGAAGACTTAAAGTGAGACTTGATCTAAGAAGTAAATATTTTCTGTGTTCAGAGCAAAGCCTGAAGGAAGGTGGGAGATACATTTATGAAAAGATGTGCCAGCTCATGGAGGGAAAAAAAATGCTGTCACAGAGCATAACCCAGGGAAAATACGTGTGCACACCTAAAGAAAATCAAGCTAAGTAGTTTAAAACTGTGGCCTTTGAGATTCTAGCCATTCCTCTCTTCTCTCTCAACATACAGTGAACAGATATAAACTAAAAAATTCTAGAAAACAAAACAAAATTCCAAGCATCTTTAAGAAATCAAGTTCTACAGAACAAAACAGCAAAAATAATCATTCTTCATGAAAGCACTTTTCTATATTACAGCTAAGAGGATTTACTCTTAATTAATATAGGAAATTAATTTCTTATCAGAGAGAATTATAAAAAGAAAACATTTCTGTTAAGTAGGCATTAGTTTGAATGCAATGAAAATACTATCAAAATAAGAATTATTTATTTGCTACATTTGACTGTAAGATCATAATTTTCGAGATACGTATTCCTTGAAAAAAGATATGCACCATTCTGTGGTGAAATAAACAATCCTCATTACCTAGCAGTATCCTGCCGGAAAAACTCATGTTTCAACAATAGTTCACACATAAGGGGATTGTGTATGTATTGGAGCTTTTACTCAAAATTGTTTATATACCTGGAACTTAGACAAATGTTCAAAAATCAGAATTGACTATGAAGTATAGGTTTATATAATTGTTTAATTGTATTGACGATTGTATTTTATCAGAATGATTGGGAAAAGTCCAATAGTAAACAGACTCAAAAATACATTTGAGTTGGCAGTAAAACTTTCTAATAAGAGACTTAGTTAAATAAAAGTCAACATGTGAGGAAATAAAAGGTATTTAATTTGCCTTTTTGGGTTGCTCTTCTAAATAAGAATATGCCTGAATTACTAATTTGATACAATGTTAGTACAAACAAACTCACTTACTCATTCATGTAATAAATATAATCTGAAATTGCGGCATGTGCTAAGTCCTGTTCTATGCATTCAAAATATATCAGTAAACAAAATAGTAATTACCACCTCATTAAAGCTGACCCTTCAATGAAGAAGACAGAAAATGAATAACAATGACAAAATTGTAGTATTGTATTATGTGTGAAGGCACTAAGTACTATGGAAATAAAGTTAGAACAGAATTAAGTATGGTGATGAATAGGATCCAGCGTTAAATAAGATGTCCATGCTAACACTAGTAAAGAAGTAACTCTGAACCAAGCGTTTCATAATGTAAGGGAAGAGTATGCTTGTTAAAGGGAATTATTAATGCAGAGGACAATACCCAATTTTCCCGAGCAACATTAAAAAGTAACTATGGTGAGAAGGAAGCATAGAAGGAAACAAGTCAAAGAAATTATATTGATGTTGTTGGTAGATGTTCTTGAAGCCCTCGCAAGCCTTTAAAGAATTTTGAATTATTTTTTTTCATAAATGAAAATGAAAACCCCTCTTAAGATTTGGTCCAAAGAATTCAATATTGTGAATTAGATTTTAACATTTATAATCCATATGCTATGATCCTGGGTTAACTGTGATCTCCTCCAGCACACAACCTTAAATTCCTGGCTTTGTTACTTTTGAATTCTCTATCAGTCAATACTTACATTATGATTCTGCTCTTTGCATGAATTGGGTAAGTCCTTGGGAACACGTGGTCTTAAATTTCTTCCTATTTTCTAATGCCATGTAAAATAATCATAATATAGAACTTTTTGATTACCTAGTAATTAAGATAGACAAAATGTGAATTTTTAAATCCCTTTCCTGGATTTGCCATCTCTCAATGGTAAATTCCAAATTCTGTAATTACTATTTAATTAAATTTACTATTTACTACATTGCTAGTGTCAGGCAGTATTCTATGACTTGGTCATCATTAACATAAATAAAAATAATATTTTGATTTTACAGTTACTGTTAAAATTAAGCAGTATATGCAACATACAACATACATTTGAAAGCTATTTCTTATATACATAACTTGAATTTTTAAAGAACTAAAAGTGAAAACAGTGATGTTTTAGTATATCACTGTCTTGTGTATGCTATGAATCCAAATTGAAGATATTTTCCAATTCATTTTTATGCCTTTGGAAAGGAAGAATATTATTCCTGTATCTAGCACATCTGTTTCTGCTTTTCTCAATAATAGTAATTCCAGTTTTATTCTAGTTTTCCCCTTCTGTTTGGAGTTCATGTGGCTGGAGAAAAGTTTGGTAGTGATGCTAAATACATTCTAGCTCTACCAATCCAAAGAATAAGATCTTGTCCCTGGCTTGCAGGGATGAATATGCAACTTGCGGTGGTTTAAGGTATTTTCTGAGGGCTTCTGAGAGAGAACCTTCTTATTCTTCTAAGGGGAACTCCTCAGAAAGACTGTTTTCTCTTTCTCTCCAGTATAAATGTAATCTTGGGGGGCTGGAGATCTAGCTCAGTGGCCTAAGCGCCTGCCTGGCAAGCGCAAGGTCATGAGTTCAATCCCCAGTGCCACTAAATTAAATAAATAAATAAATAAATAAATAAATAAATAAATAAATAAATGTAATCTTGTGACCACTAGCAGATGGTGACAGCCATCATGGGACCTCAAGTGCAACCCTTGGGTTGAAACAGCACTAAGAAATGTGCTAAGGAGAACTGGAAAGGAAGTGAGTCTTTTGTGATATCATTAAGACGTTGGCCCACATCTGGCCAAAACCCTGATGTGCCTCTTCAGGTTCTCCATTAATTCTCCTGTGATTTAAGTCTTAGATGGAATAAAGGTTTTTTTTTTTTCTTCAGAACTAAAGAATAGATGATGTACCTCCTATTTGTTAGGTGTTTGCAATAACAAAGGAATGACAGAATCTGAGACATGAAGGAATTTATACGTGAGGAGCAGCAGGAACAAATGAATTAAATGGTGTGATGAATTTTTGCATAAGAATAAGAACTCTGCAGTGGCGTCAAATTCGGCCCTCTTCTCACCATGGTGGGGGGGGTGCTGGGAGGGCCTGGCCCACATGGCCGCCAAGGCAAACTCCACTGCTTATGGGCTCTGGGCTCCCTGCCTGGACCCAGGGATAAGTTTGGCTGAGGACATAGTGAGGGTGGAGGGAGAGGAGTTAAGGACTCACCTGGCGGCTACTCACACAGTTGCCAGGTGGAGCGTACAGAGTGGCTGGAAAGGAAGATTTTTCATGGGCAGAAGACACTTGAAGTGTGTTTTATAATAAGTGAGGCAAATAAAGGAAAAAGCAGTTAGTCGAGAAATAGGTTTAATTAATGATAATACCATAATACTCCTTTATATTTATTTATTATTTGCTGTCTCCCTGCTATGTTAAAATATGTTTGGATATTGCCTGATTTAATTCCTACAAACATTCTATGAAATATTTTCCATAAATGCGAAGACCGAATCTAGTAAAAGTTTCACCACTTACCTAATTTCAAATATCAAAGAACTATAGATGTAGGAAATCTGACAAATATTGTGACATTAGGATTCACATTCGCCCCACCACATATTTCTGGCTTACAGAATTTAGCGACTAAAATAAACTCACTATAAATGTTGGCTTTGTGTCTGGAGCTATGGATATGACAAGAGTGGGAATGAATGAAGGTACAAAGGAAATCAGTATTCTACTATTATAAAAAGATATCAAGCCTCAAAGTTTAGATTCCAGCTCTGAAAATTGAATTTCTTACAGAATGAGATTTTGAATGTTTCAATTCTTGGATCTCACTGATCCATGTCTAATCATTGCAAAATATTCATACTAGCAGGATTAAATAATATCAACATGATTTGTGACTATTTCAGAAGTGTAGAAATTTATAGAATTCACAAATTTTGTACATAGTTTATAACATACAAGCATACATAAAATGTATCATACTTTATGACATATAATGATCTTAAAAGATCTTATACAAAACATACTCTCCACATATATCACCTGTAAAGATGTATTTTAATGGATGATTAAGTTTGTAAAACAACACAATTGGACACAGACTACCAAGTGTTTTTTCCTAACAAATAGTATGAATTCCTACTTTATGAAAAGTAAATTAATTAATGTTTATCTATTGATTGTTTATATTCAGAAGCTACATTTTAGATTATTTTTCTTAAAACAAAACATTTGTTACAATAGCTCTAATTCATTAATGGTAGGAATGCAAAAATTACAACTTTGTAGGACCCTTCGACCAACTTTTACAAAGCTAAACACAGACTTAACACACACTTACTAATATTTAATTAAATTAATTGAATTTTTATGCCTACCAAATACAGTATATATACATCTCCATATGCACATAAACCTGCGGATTCTAGTTACATTCATAATTACCAAATCTTAGAAGCAGCCTAATATCCTTCAATAAGGTAATGAATAGTAAAGTGTGGCTCATCTAAAAATGGAATATTTTTCAACAGTAAAAAGAAATGAGCTGTCAAACCAAAAATACATATGGAGTAATACATGTTGCTAAGAGAAGGAAACTAGTTTGAAAAGACTATATGCCATCTTATTCCAACCATATGACAAGCTGAAAAAGGCAATACTATAGAGATAATAAAAACATTAAAGAACTCTGAAAGTAAGTAGAAGGAAAATAAGGATGAATAGGTGATGCAATTTACCTATTCCAAGGGCAATTTTAGTACGTTGAAACTATCCTGTATGATATCATAATGGTAAATCCATGACATTGCATATTTGTCAAAACCCATGTTAATATGAGAAGAAATTATGAGGGGCCAAATAGAGTATATAGTAATTGTTTGGGTAATTTTTCTGTAACCTGAAACTACTCTAGAACAAGTCAATCTATTAAATAGAAAACCAAAAATTTTATTCCAGAAATTTTTTCTTGGCAATTTAAGACAAGTATAATTGAAACCAAAAATTAAAATAAGTCCAACATATTTCAGAATTCAGAGAGGGTCTTTACGGTCTTTGTTCATTTTAGAAACTTGGCTTCTTACTGCTTAAATGACTACACAAAACACACAAATGGACAAATCTGGATTTGAACTCACTTTGCTTACCTCATAGTTGGTACTGCTCTTCATAACACCAGTAGAATGATCTGATATTTGTGAAAGAATTAATGGTGTAGATCCACAAGCTATGAGATTTTTTTTTTTTGAACAGTGGTGAAAATGTGAAAGCATAAAATGCTTTGTTGTCCCAATAAGGATCCATCTTAGTCACTTTTCCTGTCACTCGGACTCAATAACCTGCACCAGCAACTTCAGAGTGGTTTATTTTGGCTTGTGGCTGCCTTCCCTGGTAGGCTGGCTCCAATACAGAAAAGGCATGGCGGAAGGGCCAAGGCAGAAGAAAGCTGCTCAGCTTATGGCAGCCAGGAAGCAGGGAGAGTCAAAGAAGAGGTGGTAGGGGGTACACCCTTCCAGATCAGGCCCCCAGTTAGCTGCCACCAACCAAACCCCACCTCCTAACAAGTCAGCTGTGAATTCACCAATGGGCTAACCTAGTAATGAATACAGTGCCTCTGAGATCCAATCACCTTTCCAATACATGAGTCAGTTGGGGGACACCCCAGATGTAAGCCATATTTGGAAAACACACATACTTGAACACATGTGCACAAATTTACATGCAGATACATATGCATATTCTCTCTACACACATACACACACATATATGTATATACATTCTCTTATGTATAGACAGATAGATAGATAGACTGAAACTCAAGCAGAAACTACTTGTCTTGCAGATTCCCTGAACATCTGTAGAGTTGTTTTCCATTACATTTTGGGAGGGAAGGGAAATGTTGGTTTCTGAACAATTTCTAACTCGTATGAATTCTGCCTATTTAAAAATTATAACTTCTTGGTAAATATTTGTAACTTGGCGGGACTTGTATATGAAGATGACAAATTTCAGTTGGAAAAAATATGTTGTGAAAAATATTTCAGATGTCACATCACAATTGGGGCCTCTGCGAACCCTTCAGCACAGCTGGACCATATTATTACATTGTGATTTTATTTGCATTCCTGAGTCATAAAGAGTAAGTGGATCTCCACCTGGTATATTATATCATTCTTTTCCTATGATGAGAGCAAAATATTAAAGAACAAGTTATTCTAACAACCTAACATCAGTTACCATGATCAATCAAATCGCTTGAAAGAATATTTTTTCTTTACAGATTAATTAACTGTAAAACCAAGTACATCCAAAAAAAAGTTACTAAGCATAACATAGTTAATTTGCAGAGTTAAAAAATCAAAGAATGAGAAAGTATAAGTGATTTTTATTTAATATGCTTTTAATATATCTTTAAAGTATGTATTTTTCTGTTTAGTGTTATGTTTCTGCTTTGAAGTCTCAAAGATATTCCATATGTAACTCCAAAATCCAAAGTCTTCCTTATGGTAAAGCACAGCAGGGTTCATGTGGTCTAGAAATTAAGAGAGAGAAAGATGAAGAAGGAGGAAGAGGAAGAAGGGAATGAAAAAGAGAAAAAAGGAAGGGAGGTAAAATTAAGAAGAGAGAAAAGAGATGAGTTTACCAAATTTATTAAGACAAAAGAACAGAAAAAAAGAAAAAAAAAGAAAAAAGATAGTACTATAATCCAATGCAGACGATGTATCTACAAGTATATCTTAACTTAGTACCATTGTCTTATGTTTCATATGTTCTTTGGCCTATTATTCTGGTTTTCAATCTGTATATATGATAATTAACTTTGTAAATTCTTGTGAATCTGATACTTCAAAAATAAAAGGAGCGTGAAGGAAGGGGGAAAGAGAAGGAAATTGAAATGTGTCATGTACATATACGAATCCGCTACACTGACATGTACTAATAAAAGCCAAAGAAAAGCAAAAATAAAGAAATAAACCAGCCAGGTCTGGTGGTACATGCCTGAAATCCCAGCACTCCAGAGGCTGACACAGGAGGATCTTTGGGAGTTGTAGCGCAGGCTACAAAGTGAGCTCAAGGCCAACCTGAACAGCATAGCAAGACCCTGTCTCAAAGATAAGGGCCAAGGATTTCGCTCAGTGGCCTAAGCGCCTGCCTGGCAAGCATGAGGTTGTGAGTTCAATCCCTGGTGCTGGGGGGAAAAATAAATAAATAAACCAAATTTATCATAATTTACATAAAACTTCTCATACCTGCTATGCGTTTTCATCTCTAGTAAAAGGTGTTAGTATCATATCCCACAAGAAAGCAGGGTTACTCAGTGAGTTTAAGAATGCTCTCTGAACCAGTGCCATGCTAGAGGCAAAAATATGTCTCAGTCTTCTGCTTTTGTATTATAGCGAGCTGCTTCTTGAGCAATGGATAAGGGATGAATATGTGTTTTCTGTTTTATTGTATATCATTCCAATATCTTACCACTTTAGAAATACTTCATTGGACGATGTGATCCAAAAGTATCAACAGTTTCCCATGAGAGTCTCTAAATGAAGTTTGCTGATAGACAGGGCAACTACTGACAAATAACTTGCATAGTAAGTTCCCGTCTCACTAACGTGTTCTGTCATGGGAGAACCTTCATAAGTTGGATTAGTTCATAAGTCTGACAAAGGGAATCTTATACACCTTTGATACAGACATACAACATAAAGCATTAAAAAAAGGCCAACACACACACAAATACAATAAGGCCCTGACTGGACTGTACCACTGTACACTGTCACCCTGTGCAGGAAGCACACAGCAGCACACCTACGACAACATTCAGCAGATATGTGAGTTATTTCCACAGTTCATTCGCTTCTGTGAGTGTTCATAATGGAAGCTCTGTTCACATCTCTGAAAGTTCGCAACTTGAATATTTGTAAGTTGGAAACTTACTGTATTTAATAAATTCACATTTTCTATTCAGAGCTTTTTGTTAAGGACCCAAGGAAAAGGATTAAACACCACTTTGGGAAAGATTGCGAAGAAGGAAATGTGGTAATGTTCTCGGGGTTGTTGGGAGAGGAAATGACCTAATAGGATCACACTAGTAGGCCTACATTTTGCCTTCACATCAAAGCACTCTTGGTAATGACTTTCCACTGCCAACCTAAGTTGAGAAACTTTCCATTACAAGGCAGTTTCATGGACTTGTAACCTTGAGATCCTTCATTATGAAGAAAAATTCCAGATGTCTAAGAGAGTCCTGGTATCCACAGCAATGGACTGGATGGAGGCCCAGCCATATGCAGGGTAAAACACAGGAAAGTGCTGGCCGGCTGTCACAATCCCTGCATAGGGCCATAGGCAACACTTTCAATTTAGTACTTTGAAGATGCTGTTCTACTTGAACCCTAACAAACCCAAAACAATGATAATAGCTGAATATTATTATATGAGTATTACTGTAAGTGAAATAATACATTAAGAAATTAAGAATAATTTTCTCAAAAATACTTATGATGATTGAGGCTGATGCATATCATTTGCAGGTCAATATTCTGAACCTTAGAGAAATTGATAAGGTTGTGCATCTAAGCCTCAAACTGAAATTTCTTAACTCTAGAAACCTATCTAGTCTCTTAATTATAACATGACCCTAAATCAAACACAATCTTAATGCCTCTTAGCAATATCAAAAAAACCTACATACAAAAGTGCTCAGAAAAATTTGTAGTTGAAAAAAAATTAAATCAGAGCTAGCTTTTCAAATTATTTTTCCAAAGGGTAAAATTTCCACATTATACTTGACTGTTACAGTTTAAGACGATGCAGTAGGCATTCATACTTCTTAAACTACCAGTGTATATTCTTACACTTGAAATTCTGGTTTTAACATTAGCTACGTGGTAATGCAATGCCTATATAAATCTGCCCAACAACAAAAGAGTGAATGGTACAACAGCTGTCTCTGCTTTTCTTCAAAAACACCAATAGCTGTTACAAACTAATCCTACTAAGGCAGGCTGATGTCATCCTGCATTTGATGTCCTGAGAAATATCTACCGATCTGTAAAACTTATCACCAGCTGTAACAGAAAAAATGTGTCCTTACTTAGTGTCAGTATTTAGCGTTTCCAAAAGTCTAATAATACTAGAAACTATCTTGTTCACATTTTTTAAGTCAAGTAAAATTTTATCTTAACCTCTCCTACTTAATATTATAGGAGATTTAATAACTAGACATGTTACAGTCATACCAAAGTGCATTACTGCTTCACCAAGGGAATAACTGAGGAAGAATCATAGCTACAAAGTTGAATTTGTATAATTTATTATAGGTTCTTAGCAGTTTTATCTCTGTTAGTTATGTTATTCTATATCAGGAATAGAAGAGAAACACTATCTCTGAGAGACATAGGAATGCCATTTGTGTTAGTTCTTCCATTTTCATCTTAAAACACAAATGCTATGCTTAACCCAAATTCAGTTCAGTCTCACCCATTTCCCTCTCTGTCTCTGTCTCTTTCTTTCTCCTCTCTGATCTTGCCTCTTTCCTCTATAGTATTCCAGTGCCTTCACACTGAGCTACACCCCCATCCCTACTCCTCATTTATTTGTTTATTTATTTATTTTGAGACAGTCTTATTAAGTCACCAAATTGCCCAAACTTTGGAACATGAGTTCTCCCTGCTCCAGCCTCCCAAAATGCTGGGGTTATAAGCATGTACTACCACAGTCAAGCATCCTTATATTTCTCTCAGAAGCAAAAATGGCTGCATGTATGAAGAAGCAGACTGGTAATTAGGATAAACACTGTTTTTTCCTACACATTGAGGGCTAATTACTCTTAATAATTGCCTTATATAATTAGTTAAAATCCTCATTTACTTGATCCTCCTTTAGTCATAGAAAAAGTGGAAAGAAATTTACATGGTTGAACATCTATTATGTGTGAGATACTGGATTATAGAATCATTTAAACCTTAGTGTAATTGTGGTATGTGATGAAGGTAGTTAAAAGATAAAGAATGAGGCCTTTGGTATCAGATGTGTTTGAGTTCCAACTGGAGACTACAGAGAATAGATGTAGAATTTCTCTATAGAAAGAATGTTTAAAGATTGAAACTCTCCTTGGATATAGAAGAAATATTGATGGTTCAAAAATGTCAACTTTATTACCAATAAAACCCACATTAGAGAATGTGTGTGCCTTCCGTTCTAGGAAAAGTGGTTTTGATAAAGCTCTCTGTTTTTATACTCATTCTCAGTCTCCCCTCAGGGGCTAGCATAGCCCAGTAAGGAGAATTTGAGATCTATTTAGGTAAGCCCTCTTACCTCAGATAAACAGAGAAGAAAATTAATGAATACCTAAAACTTCCTTATATTCAAAAGTTTAACATAATTTAATTCCACCTGGCAGAGTACAGCATCAGGCACTTGTTGAAAATATGATAATTATTAGCAATTTTAGGCACATGTGTTCTAATTTTTCTACCCCAGAAACCAGATCTTTAACACATGATGATGTTATGTGTCCAAGTATCAGAAAGGCAAGAAATCAAACCTGGGTCAAACAAGATGGTAGGCAGAAGGACAGCTCCCCAAAGACACTCATGTTCTAATCCCTGAACTTGTGGATACCTTATATTACATGATGAAGGGGAATCAAGGTACTAGATTGATTTAGTTGGTAATTAGCCGACCTCAAAATTGGGAGCATATCCTGCATTTTCCAGGTGGCCTTAGTGTAATCACAAGGGTCCTCACACACAGGAAGAGGGAGGTAGAAGAGTTGGTGTCATGGCGATGTAAGAAAGAACAGATCAGCTGTCTCTCACTTTGAGAGGGAAGTGGATGATGCAGCAGACTGTGAACAGCTGGGGGTTGCTGGAAAAGAGAAAGAGACAGATTCTACTTTGCGTTTTCAGAAAGAGGCATGGTCCTGTCTTCACTTTCATCTCAGACCAGTGAGAGCATTTCAGATTTCTGTCTTTGAGGACTGTAGGGACGCTAATTTGTGCTGTTTCAAGCCACTACATTTAAGGGAATTTAATGAATTTAAGGGAATTTAAGAGAATTTCCACAGAAATAGGAAATTAATATAGACTAGAAAACAAAACTAAAAATAAAAACAAAATCAGCTCTTTCTCGACACCACACTGTCTCCTGGTACCTGAATGGACAAGCAGTGAATCCAAGGCTGAGAGCTAAGGGCTAGGTTAGCAAGTAAGGTGGCAGAAGCCTCTGATATTGTATTGAAGTAGAAGGTAAAAAGGGCCATTTGCTACTGATGTGTTTGAGAAACACTACATGAGAAATGAAGAAAGGAGTAGAAAGAATAAACCCTCTTACTCTAGCCAATTGCCTATTTTTATAGAAACTAAATAAAATGGCAATGAAAGAACATTTCTATAGCAGTTTTTCATGAACACATGATGCTTTGTAGGCAATTTAAAACCACACTGTCATTCTGTGGCTCCGTCAGTAAAAATGGGTTACAAAAATACAGATTATTGCACGGCAAAAGAACTCCAAAACAATGTATCATGTCTATTTAACTCTACCTTTTAATCTAACACTAAGCCAAAACATTTTGAGGGGAAAAAAAAAAATCAAACATTAAAACTAGCTTGCTCCATTTTAGAAACTGGTAAGAATGACTATTAGTAGTTTAGTTAATTATGACCTTTAGGACATGAACTGCCTTTCTGAAATGAAGCTTCCTCTTTGGTATCCTATTTAGTAGAAATCACATATCTTATTTGTGACATGCCTGGAAAGATCTAGTACCAACTAAAGGATACACAGGCCATTGCTTTCAGGCAGGTTAGCATCAGCAAATTATAATAATTTAATTATTTCCTTTTTTTATAGTATAAAAGTTCATATATGCTACAATTTTTTAATTGCTACTTAAGAATCACTTTTGGGAAGATGTTCTCCGCTTTGACACAGAATCCTTGGTCTTCCAGACACATTTTATTTTGTGAAACACTCACTCCTGGCCATTTTGTTCACCCTTAATCTCTGGAGTCTAGAATTTAGAAAGAAATCAGAAAGGCCTCTGTCTCATAAGACCACTGCCATTGCTTTCAGCCTTGAAGTTGCGAGACAGAGTTGAAAAGATTTGACTTTCTTTTTCTACCACAGATTCTAGAAAAAGCAGTTTACGAGATACATCTGGGAGACACTCTTCAATGGATTATAAATTCCCTGAAGGGACAGCATGTAACCAGTGAGAAATATTTTCTTACGTATTCATTTACCAAGTTGCCTGAAACATTTTGAGCCATCATCTGGGAAAGCAAACAAATAAACAGACGTGGTGTAAATAAAGCTGGTGTTAATAAACAGATGCTGTTTTCCCGGAGTTATGGCTGTTTCTGCTGAAATGTGAATCAGACCTGTTGGATCCAGGTCTTGCCAATCAGCCACTTGGGGACTGCGAGGTTCTTCAACAAGGGCACTGTGTTTTCCAAGCTCTAACTTACGGATCTTCTTTTATGTGAAGCAAATCTCTGTTTGCACCAGTAAGTGGCCTTTTCTCGTAACTAATCACCAACTCCACGTCCAACAAACCCTCTGTACGTGTCCTTGTTTAATATCAGAATACACAGCTGTAACTTCTTTCTGAAAGATTTTAGAGATTTAAAAAGCAAAAAATAAATACATGAGCAATGCTGAAAGCTACTTATCACAGAACAAGATTTGCCTTTATTTAATAATAAAGTAACATTTCCAATTTTATCTAGACTGACCTGCAAATCCCAGCTCTTTTCAATGAGCCATAATTGTCTTTTTGAGCAGGAGAAATGATCACTTTCAGTATTGGCTCAGTGCTTTGTACAGGAACCTGGGGGGACAACAGGAACATTGTCATTTTATATAGGTGAATCCCAGAAAGAACCATCCTTTAGAAAGTGAAGGAACTATTAGAGACTGTTTAGCTCTCACTTGCACTTAAGGGTATATAGTCTAGCCAGTACCTAAACTGTCTCTAGTCAACAAAATGCAGACACTCAATTGCAAATGTAAATCACTTTGCTTTCAATACTTCTTAAAAGTATTCAATTTGGGGTTTTTTATCATGTAGATTTTTTTATTATAGTCTCTTGGCCTACAATGTATTGAAAAGAATGGGTCACTATGAAGTGATTATGCAAATGGGAAAACATGAAAACACTACAGTAATTACTTAGATATAAGTCCTATTCACCTTGTGAAAATGTAGACTATCATAAGAGCTGTGAAATAACACCAAAAATCAACTCCTTTAGAATACTGTGTCACTTGGAAAGAAAGGATCTTTCTCTCTCAGTCATCATGTTACTGGATCACCATAAAAATTGTGGGAAATAGTTGTTTCCTAATTTTTCACTGTAGATTCTAAAACACAAAGCATGCATATTTATTTATTTATTTTATTTTATTTTTCAGGGTTTTGCTATATAGCCCAGGTTGGCCTTGAACTCACTATGTAGACCAGGCTGGCCTCAAAACTACAGTAATCCTCCTGCCTCAGCCTCCTGAGTACAGGATTACAGGTGTGTACCATCACATCCAGAAGCATGTATGCCTGTAATATACAAATCATGTTGATAATATAATATTGATGGTTCCATGATATACTATTGAAAAATAAAGTTCAGATATTACAAAGAGGTAATCCGTGAGATGTATACTCCTCCTATTGTGCTTTGTCTGTACCTTGAATTCCCACAATAATTTGAGGAAAAATTAAAGTTGGTAAATTTTATGTAAGAGTGTAGATTTTCAAGTCTGATATTCTAAAGTGGCATCAAATGGGTAGAGAAAGTAATAGCCATTCTCTTTTTTCTTTCTTTTTTTTTTTGTGTGTGGCACCAGGGATTGAACTCAAGACCTCACACTTGCCAGGCAGGCACTTAGGCTGCTGAGCAAAATCCCTGGAGTAATAGCCATTCTCTTAGAAAAAAGTATGTCCTTTTCAGTTTCTTTAACTCATTCAATATAGGCAAATATGTTTATATTCACAGGTTTCAAAAAAGAAGATCCC
>RJWT010028282.1:0-15261 GCA_004365215.1 Cuniculus paca | reverse complement strand
AGAATCACCTTTTGTTTTGAATAATTCTCAGTATAAGCTGAGTGTGGCACATATTCTACAGCCTTACATCTGTGTTTAAGGGAAACTTTTGCAGCCCAAACTGGTTACATAATGTATAGAAACTCTTGTTCAAAAAAATATTAAACATTTCAAGAAAGTTATGACACACAGGGCCCTTCCAGGACCTGTATGAGTCATGCAGTTCACAGGGCCATGAAGCTGGCCTTGCTTGTGACCGCTTGTCTTCCCCCGCTTCATAACAGCAGCACTATCATACAGTCAACTGACTGTTCCACATCACACTGCTAGCCACCAACTACATCCCACTCAGAGGCAACTAAATGCTTCTCCAAGTCAATATTCCTAGAAGCAGATCCCTAAAATACCTATGGCCACAAGGCCCCATGACTTGAAGGAAAGTGTAAAGAAGGAAAAATTAGAATGGAAATTAAAAAGATCCCTAACTGATTTTAGTTAAAAGTTTAAATACCTTACATTTGCAAATTTACCAGAACACATGACCAAACGGACACAGTTCTGGAGTCTGTACTGGTCGCTTAGGCTGGGTTCCGACAAGTAAAGAACACTGAGGCAGAAGTGGTAAATCAACACTTGGGCGTGGTCCTGGGTCCTGCCACATTAGAGGACACCACTGAATGAAGGCGTTTTCACTGCAGGGAGGCTGCTCTTACCACTAATTTGGGGCCACTGGCTCTTTCCATATTACATAAGAACCGCGTAAGTTAACTCTCCATGCATCACTCTTTTAGAAGCCAGATTGGGGTAGGGTACACACCGTATGGTAGGTCAGCCTTCTTTCCCATTCTGTCATTTACAGATCCCTTCTGGATAACCTCCGATTTGCATCCAGGTATCATGGCAGTTTGCTGGCTCTCAATCCGATGGCCATCGATGGAGTGTAACTGTACATCCTCATATAGTTCTTCAAATGTTTTGCAGCCTGACGTATTTCCAGTAGCTCTCAGATTAAAATTAGTATGATGAGGTTTATTTACTGCCCACCACTGATTGTCATGTGGCTTTTCAGAATTTGGCATTGAACCTGAGCAATGGCAATGAGCAAGGATGTGTTGTTCAGGAACATGAGTTTACAAGACTGATAGTTCGTCTCAGAGAAAATCAGTCATTAGCTTTACCAATAACAGGCTCCTGTCAAGTGTGGCATCTCTGGTATCACACTGTCTTAGTCTGTTTTCTGTTGTTATATCAAAATATCTGAAAGTGGGTAATTTCTAAAGAACAGAGATTTTATTTAATTCACAAATCTGGAGTCTGGCGGGGTCCCAGAGCATGGCACCAATCTGATGATGGCCTTCATGCTGCACTATAACATGGAAGAGGATATCATATGGAAAGGCAGAGAAAACTTGCTAGAACTGGCTAGAACTCTCTTCCTCTTTTTACAAAGCCACGAATGTCATCATGGGGTGGGGAGGCGGACAGGAAGCCTGCACAACCTCACGATCTCATCTAATCTAAATACTACTTCCCAAAGGTCCCCAAAATACCATTAACATAGGAGTTGGGAATTAAATTTCCAACACATGAACATTTGAAGGACATATTCAAACCATAGCAACTACTTGTAGAAGTAGTTCAAACCAGAAGAAACTACTTGTAGAAGTCCTTGGAAATCCTATCTTCCCAAACCTGAACCCCATAGCCACACAATCATTTATGAAATTCGAAGTAACATATTGACTCTGAGTGAAGATACGTAAGTATCTCTTACCCATGAGTATTCCATGGTAAAGAATCCTATTGAGTTTTGTATTTATCAGATCAGTTCCTGAATACATTTTCGACAAAAGCATCAAGAACACCTTGCTGACAGAGTTACACCGCTAATCAGCAATTGATTTGTTTTTCAATCTGCTGGAAATGAAACTCTTGCCTGGAAGTGCTCCAGTTACTTACTCAGCTCAATCTAAGCATCTTTTGTAAATGGCTTTCTCTATAATTCTAATTTGAATGAGATCTTGATTTTTCACCCAAGCCAAATATTCAATAAGAACTCTGCCTTAAAACTTCACTGGAGAAAGCTATAAAGTCCTAGGCCACCACTTTTCAAACATATAATTAACAATCTAATACATCCCATTATGCTGCTGTTCTGAGCCAACTGCCATGGCTCTTGTGGTTCATCAGTTGCAAGTTTTTCTCTCTTTCTGCCACTCAGCATTACCCTTTGTCACTTTATTTGTTCTAGCCAATTTAACTCATTGATTTTCATTGTAAAGGCTACAATACTGGCAGCAATTTGGGACTTTCCCAAGTTAAGCTGACACATGCTTAACGGGCACCACTGTGGCTTTAGCACTGAGAATGTAAGTTAGAACTTTTTTATCATGGATCTGCCTGCAAAGGAAGGAGTGCTCAGAGAATAAACACAAAAGAAAATGAAAAAAAAGAAGGAAAGTGTGAGATCCATACTTGCTAAAGAAATTGACACTTAGAAATGTGCTAGTTTATTTAAAAGGCTTTGGACACATGGATTAATTTTTATATTAAACCATCATTCAACCAACATTTTTGAGCACCTTAAGAGCTAGGTCTCTGGCCCAAGAGTAATTTACAATTCAGTGTCGTCAATGACCAAATACAGTATAGAACTGGTGCTCAAGTAGAGGTATGTATGCAACTCATTCTATTATTTAAACCACAAACCATGGATTGAGAATATTACATTATGTGAGTACAGCTTATATTCTTATGTTGAAATAAAGTGTTATTCTTTCCCTTAAAACTATTCCTAAAATTTCCTTAATAATTGTAATGTTTCCTTCACTATAGCTGTTATTTAACACCAAAAATTTATTTTCTTTTTCCTGACTTATGAAATAATGCTTAAGATCAAATGTCATGAGGCTAACCAATGTCCTCTTGCTCATGATTTTTGGAAATTATACTAGAGGACAATTATAGGCAGAGATTAAAAGAATTGATTTGATGAATGACTTATTTAAATGTTTGTTTCAGACATTTCAAGAGAGCCCTGTAACACTCATGTATCCAGAAAATAAAAATGCAAATATCTCATACTTTAAAAAAAAATATTTTCAAAACTTTGAGTCTTTCAAAATTCTTAGGGATTCATACATGACAGAAGTTGTGTGGGGTATGCTACCACAAGGCAGTCGCCATCTTCTCATTTTTATTGACCAATTACTACTCTGCCATATAAGTAACCTCTGAGGGGGACCATTGTCTAATCCATCGAGGTTAGAAGGAATTTGGTCAAACCAAATACTAGCAAAATGACAGACAAATAATGACAGACTGTGATTAGTGTATCTCCTGAAAGCTATCTTGGCACTATCAATCGCCACCTATTAAAATGTAGACTCCTTAAATGAAGAAATTTGGTATCGTTTTTTATTTCCATTACCTAGCATGGTACCAAGGGCATATTTGGCACTGAAAAATTTTAACAAACCCAACCAACCTAAAGGGGCAAAAATGTGCTTTGGAGAAAACACTTCCTTCTTATCTGAGATGCAGGGAGCCAGTAAACTGGTGAGATTGATGTTTTCGCCCCATACTTATTGAATGGTTGTTTTTTTTTTTTTGTCAGACTGGCACAGTTTTAAGTACAGGTGATACAGTTTTGAACAGACCACACACATCCTTGTCATGAATCTTACATTCTAATGGAGAGGCAAAAGACAAATACTTGTTTATATTGAAGTTCAGCAGAACTGGCCAATCTGTGAGGCTGTGATCACTTCATCCCGCAGCCATTCTCCCTGCTTCTGTGTTTCCTATGCTGAAAAGTTGCAGACCCTCCTCCCAGGGAGCTCCAGGCTGCTCAGAAGGTAGGGATCACACAGGAAATGCACAAGGCATTCCAGTAAGGCACTTTTCCTGCCAATAATGCGGCATAGATATGGCATAGTAGAAACCTGGGAGAATCAGGAAAGATTTAAAAGAAGGGGTTTGCTCTAAAGGAAACCTTGCAGTGGAGCTGTGGAAAGAGTAAAGCTTATAAAAAAAGGAATGGTAGATACTAAAAGCTAGAGTCGCAAGAAAACTTGATAGACTCTGAGTACCACGGAAACATAAAAGAGAATCAGGAAGGAACAGGTTCATCTTAGGTGCCAGTCTTGGCATTTCCATTTACAAGTTGAGTGACCCAAGGTAAATTACTGTACTTCTCTAAAACTCAGTTTCCTCAGCTGTATAGCAGATTATTATTATACTTGTTCCCAGAATAATTATGAAGATTAAACAAAACAGAATAATTCCCATTTCTAGCATAGTACCTAACATTTGGTAAGTGTTTGATGAATGCTGGTTTACTTATCGTTTTCCCTTGATAACACTAAAGAAAATCACTGAAGAATTTTTGTCATAAAGACATGACTATGAGGTGGCCTTTCTGAGGATATTTTGGAGGAAAGTAATATTTATCAGGAGGAGACAGTTTGTATGAAAGAAAACGAACACTTAAACTGAAAGTGAAATTGGAGAATAAGAGACAGTGATTGTAGATAAGAGGTAAAATGGCAGTGTACACATAACAACACTGGGAATATGGGAGAAATGGAAGCCTAGAGAGCTCAAAGTTGCCTACTTAGAAAAGCTTAAATTGATGGCATAAAATAGAAGTAGTGGTCTAGAAGATAGTCATAAGATCAATCCTAGAAAAAGTGACTTGAGATGTCTGTAGATTCAAACAAACAAAACAGATATAAGGAAACTCTTAAAAGACACTTAGATTTTGCAAACATTAGTTAAAAGTAAAAGGCATGGATAGTATCATTTATGGATTCTGAATGTGTTTTGGAGAAAATACTTTCTTCTTATATGAGATGCAGGGAATCAGTAAACTGGTGAGATTAATTTACTAGACTCATACTTATTGAGTTACTTTACTTTGTCAGTCTGGGACCATTTTTAATATGCCTAATTATGTTGAATTTATGTTGTGATCCTAGTAGCATGCAGTATAAACTAGTATCAATATTGGCATCTCCCTAAAACTCGTATGTAGAAATCCTACCCCCAAGGTTATGGGACTGGGAGAAATTAGGTTTTGAGGGCAGACACCTCATGAATGGGATTAGTACCCTTATCAAAGAGGCCTGAACTGCATTCATTTTTCCCTTTAACCGTGTGACAGCACAACAGAAAGTCACCATCTATGAGGAAGTAGCCCTTATCAAACACCGTGTCTCTCAGTGCCTTGATCTTGGGCTTCCCAACCTTCAGAGACATGAGGAATAAATTTCTGTTGTTTATAAGGTGCTCTGTGTATGGTACTTTTATAGCATACAAACTAACACAGATTCATTAAATTTATTGGTTAAAAAGATGCCAACTGCAGGATCAGAAGTGGAGAAATCCAAAATTGCCATCTACACCCTGAAGAGCCAGCGGATTCAGTAGCAGCTGAAGGTCAAAGGCCTTGAAGCTCATTGTGGAGCCGCCAGTGAAGTCTGCATTGGAAGACTGAAAAACTGGGTGCTGGGAGACTGAGGAAACTGGAGAACAAAGGCAATGGCAGAGACTGAAGCTCTTTAAAAAAAAAATTTAAAAAGCGCTTTCTTCCTCCTCCTCCTCCTCCTCCTCCTCTTCCTCCTCCTCCTCTTCCTCTTCCTCTTCCTCCTTCTTCCTCTTCCTCTTCCTCTTCCTCCTCTCCTTCCTCTCCTTCTTCTCTTTCTTCTCCTTCTTTTTCTCTTTTTATGCTATCCAAGCTACAAGCTTATTGGCTGGTGCCACCCACATCCAGGGGATCTCCCCACCTCAGTTTGCTGGCCTACGTACTGTCAGTCATCCATAGACACACCCAGAACTTACAAATCTGCTAAGTGGTTCTTACTCAAGCCAAGTTAACATATCACAATTGATGATCACACCCACAGTTTGGAGCGGAGATTTGCAAGCAGAGGGGCTGGCTGACTGGCCGCTCCTCCGGCCCTCAGAGCACTGAGAGCTGGACAGTAGAGCAGCTCTTATTTCCAAGACTCCTTTCTATCTGGAAAGAAATAACAGTCTTCTCCCCGCTAGCTGACAGCCCCTGGAGAAAGGAGAGACAGCTAAGAAAGCCCTGGACTGGTGCCCACAGGCACTCCCTAATCAGTGCCAACCTCCCTTCTGTTTTCCACTGGTTAATTTATTCTGAATTGGGAGTTACTTTTATAAATCATATCATAACACAAATTCCAATTGGAGCTTGGAATTGGGCAAAAGTAGGTGTTTTTATTGGTGTTCATTCTAATACTGAAGTCTACATAGCCTAAGCGAAGGACTACCCTCTAGGACAACAAATTCACTGTAGTTTGGAAAAATACCCCATGAATATTATCTACTTTGACTTGAATTTTCTTCTGTGGAGACTAGTTGAAGGAAAAATTCAGATAGTCCAAGGCCATGGACACACTCCAGCCCAGTATAACCTCAGTATCCTCCTTCCTGGTTTGAATTGTGAAGTCTCAGCATGAAGGCCTCCAAACTGTCCAACTGGATGTTTCCATGTGAGTCGTCAGGGAACATTGCTTTTTGTTTGTATACGTGGGTGAGCTATAGCGCAAGACACTATGACATCATTCCCCAAGTGCAAGATGGAATTAGTTTAAAACGAAGCTGCAGTTGCAAGTACTATAATCGAATTGCTACTTTGGACTATGTCAATTATAGCAGCTTCTTCAAGTTCATGTCACAAATCATTACCCTCAGCAAATTGGACCTAACTTAGAAACAGAAAGTCATTTGTATTGTTACGGATTTTAACACCAACCTTAGCCCTGTACAGTGAACTAAAAGTGAACATTTGTAATTTAGAAGCATGTTTTGGCCTTAATAATAATTTCAAATAACTGAGGATGATACATGGTAAGCACTTCCATTTGTAACTCTTTTTCTAGAGTTAAAATAAACAGCCCAGGGCCAGGGGTTTAGCTCAGCCACACAAGTGCCTGCCTGGCAAGGGTGAGGTTGTGAGTTCAATCCCAAGTACCCCAAATAAATAAATAAATAAATAAATAGCAGTCCAACCAGTGAGTAACCAAAAGTTTCAGCTCAGAGTTTTCTGTCCATATTGTTATATTATCTCTTTATTAGTATCTCTTTTCAATATAGTCCTTCGAACTTTATCATTCCTAACTAATCTGACTAAAGAGCTGACACATAACTATAAGTTTCATTCTACTTAATGAATTAAAATATTTCTCAAATTGGAATGCATAGAAAATATACATATGTAAACTTCATCTTGTGCATTCGTCATTATTTCCTAAATAATTAACCAACATAAGTATCATTAACAGATGAATGGCCAAAGGAAATATAAGATATATGGATACTATTCTGCTCTTAAAAAGAAGGAAATCTTATCACTTATGACATGTAAACACCACAGAAAAAAATTTAGACACCAAGTCTAGATTTGATCTCTCGCTTCCTTTTAGTCAAATGGATAGAAATAATTGTCGTAAGTAATTGGTAACGTTTGTTGAATGCCACTGTATATTAAGCAGTGCTCTAAGAGCCTCAAGTGTGCTATCTCATTTACCAATGATGTGACATAGCTGAAATAATCTGCATTTCATAGAGCGGGAAATTAAAGCCGAGAGAGATTACCCACAATTTACAAAAATTGTCAAAGGTTGAGCAATCTGATATTTAAAGCTGCACTCTTGTTACTTTAAATTGTGTATGTATCTTTTTTTTTATATGAAAGAGAAAAAATAGAAATAAAAATAAAAGTTTCAAAACAGTCTAATAGGAGAGTGACAATACATTGCATATTGTTATCTTTGTAGTAGTTACTCAAAATACAATATATAAGTATGAAATATTGTCCAAATAATATTAGCACAGACCTTTCTTTTCAATGAACTAAGAAAAACTAGCTTTATGACTATCTTAACTATCTTGTGTATGTATTTTTTTTCCTTTCCTCTTTCCCCCATATGTTTCTCTTTTCTTTTGTACAGTTTCTCGTATATGTATCTTTAAAATACCACAGAGTTCACCTCATTTCATCTCACTGAGAAGTCTTATTGTTTCCCTAAAGGAAAAGCAAAGAAGCAGAGCTTTTCATTGGTTTAATAATAATTAAAATCTGGAGAGCAGAGACACTGAGAAATAATTTACCTTGTTGGTGCTAACAATATAAGTTAGCAAAGCATGTATTTTGATAACCTAGATCAGAAACTCTCACACCCTTTTATCTCAGGATTCATTTATATCTTTAACAATTGCTGAGGGTCCTAAAATGCACTTACGTCTATAGGTATTAGCCACGGATATTTCAAATATTAAAAAATAAAAATGAGAAAAGTTTAAGACACAAAAATACATGCGCAGAAGCAAGTTTAGCTGTCAGCACAATGACCTCATCACACATCATGCAGCTCTGGAAAATTCCAGTATACAAAGAAAGAAAGAATGAAGAAGCAGTAGCATTTTAGGACTATTAAATTAATTAGTACTAATTTAGGACATTAAATATAAATTAGTTTTGATTTCACGGACTACCTGAAGGGACAACATGTTGAGAATTGCTGAAGGAAAGTTACAGTTCTTACCCTGACTATTCTCAGTAATTGCTTTTAACTTACTGACCCAGAGGGAAACATTCAAAAAGACTACTATGCGGGTAATAGAGTTAAAGTTGATATTCTGGTTGCCTTTTGGTCATTCTTTTAAGATAAAAATGCCTGGCCAGCCAGGCATGGTGGTCCATGCGTGTAATCCCAGCACTTGGGAGACTGAGGCAGGAGGATCACCATCACCAGTTCAAGGTCAACCTGGGCTACAAAGTGAGTTCAAGGCTAACCTGAACTGCAGAGTGAAGCCCTGTCTCAAAAAGACCAAAAATAAATAAAAAATAAAAATAAAAACCTGCCTATTCATTTTCAAGGGCCTGTTGAGGTGCTGGGGGAAACATGGAATAAATAATGAACTAGTTTCTGCTAGTGCTAGGACTGTACTTGAGTCAGGAGTTGGGTTCTGAGGACCCAAACCTGGTGTAATTCCTTCCAATCCAACCCAATGAAGCCAAAGAGTCAGACCATAGTGGGCCAAATACAGCCAAGAACCGGATACTATGGAGAGAGAAAGTTAACACTTCCAATCTAAAGTAGAATCTAGACTAAGGAAACATTCAGACTGCCCACAGAAAGCAGAGAATGGCTTGACTTATTCAGAAATGTGGTCGGAGAAGGCAATCCAGAAACAGCAAAGAAGACCTGCACAGGTGTCTTTTCGGCTTGTCTGGGCTACACTATGTGAGGAGCCATCACGTGTGGCCACGTATAAAACTTGTCTTCTTAATAAAAACAAACACCTCCCTTTAGAGGCACACACACACATGTGGATGTGGCAGGAGGGTAGGGTTTGTGGGATTCAGGGGTAGGTGCATGTGATGATTTGAATGTTCTCCAAAATTTGAGTGTCACCAAGTTAGTAGTTTAAGCATGGTGACCTTTGAGAGGCAATGAGGGCATGGGAACACTTTCCTTGTTAATAGGATTTAGATGCATATAAAAGATATTGGGTGTAGACTCTTAGTTGGTGCTGGAACTGGATTAGAGTGACAGGGCTACTAGGGTGAATGAATATATTTTGTATGTATGCAGGGAGGGAATTAATTTGGGGTGGAAAGGCAACACTGCAGGTAAATTTGGGCATTTCTGGGGAGATCGAATTAAAATGTGAAGCTTTTAAGAGCCAGTTTGTCCATCAAGGGTTCATCCGTGGAAACAGGACCAAGGACCCTATAAAAGAGGCTTCTCACAACATTTAGCTTGCTCACTCTGCTGCGTCCCCTCATGTGAGGAGGCAACACAAATACCCTCCCCAGACCAAGGGCTTGGACCGCCCATAGCTACAATGAATAATTGTCTGTGCTTTTCGTTTAAGTTACCCAGTCTCAGGGATTCTATTACAGCATCCTAAATGCACTAAGGCAGGTTGTTGGCAAAATGTTAAAGTGAATTATTACACTCGAGAGACTGGAACAGGAGATTGAGAGTTCCAGGTCAGAGTGAGTTCAAAGCTAGTCTGGACAGCGAAGTGACACTCTGCTTCAGAAACAAGTGAATTATTGGCTTACATGAATGATGCAGTCTCATCCACCTACTAAAAACAAAATTTTAAAATAATCCTGACATGCACACTCCCTACTTTGACCAAATCACCTTACCACTTAACAACAATAACAACATCAAATGATATTGTTTTCACTTCTAAATCATGTATATGACGAGCTATTACAGAACAGAAAGAGCTTTCATTTTTAAATTGTATTTTCTTTTCAATTCAAACACACACACATACACAGAATAAATGATGGTTAATACTCCAAATGCTTGGAATTTTTGCATCAAGGAGAATTTGATTGACAGTGCATCCATCATTTCTAAATTAGATCACTTAACTATACTCATTTTTTTATTTCTACAGTCTCAGTTTATGAAACAGGTTTCATTCCCAACTCCACATTAAATATGCACATACAAATGCATGTCCCTGAAACTCTCCTGCAGCTTCCTGCTCTTTCTCTAGCACTCACCTTTTGGTGCCTGAGGCTCTGCAGACAGAATTACGTGACAGCGTGACCTTTATGAAGCCACAGAGGTGCCGTCCTGTTAACAATCAATGAATCCTAAAACAGCAGCAAACACGTTGTTTAGATGTTCGTCATTTCCAAATGGCCCACTTGACAGTTTCCTGGAGTTCAGAGACAAATAATCAGGCAGATGCCACCATCTTACACTAAAGATTTTACTGCAGCCTCCTGGACATGCAATTCACTCTGCAGCAAGTTGTACTTCTGTTGAACTGCCCTACTGATGCAATTTAACAGGTTTTGAAAAGGCCACATGGGAATAGATGGGCGGTTCCCAGCTAAGGTCAGGATGTGATCTCTACCTATGACAGGAACAATGCCTCAGAACTTCAACAGGGAGCTATTCCCTCCCCTCTTACAGGTAAAGTTGGTTGCTGAACCTAATCTCCATGCTCAGATGAGGTGCTACATGCTCGGCAAACAAACCGCATTAGATTATGTGTCACCTGAAAACTCTTCTAAGCTATGATCCATATTAGATAGGACTCAGTCCTCAACCGGGTCTTCTGCCTTTGACAGTCCTTGGAGTTCTGTGCTCCGGTGCACTAGTATTTCCCGTGGCCATTGGCAAAGAGACTAGAACATGCAGATTATCCAAACAACAGACACCTGGCATGTCATTTCATACTACAGAGGATCTGGCCATGCCTGTGCCATCTCCCATCTGAGCCTCTGAGTCTGCCCTAGAAAGTACATGGGTAGCAGCAGCCTTGATCAGCACCTCGCAGAAGGAGGGCCTGGGGATGGTGGGCAGTTCATGCTGTGGGCACAGACTTTCTCTGTCAGCCTTCATGCCCTGGTGTTTAAATATGGAAAAGCTGCTCTGGGGTGGAGGTAGGTCCTTATGAGATAGATGTAACACTCCGTAGTTCTGGCTTTGTTATCCCTTGGATAAATATAAGTGTACGGCATTTTCACTGAGGCTCCTCTGGTGACTAAAGTTATTTCAAAAAGAAAGTATAGACTGTTTAAGAAAAACATGCCATTTCATATGGATAGGAACAGATTTTAATTTTCTTTCTTTGAGTGAGCATTCTCATGTACAAGGTAATCCAAAATTGTCAGGTATCTTCTTGTTCACTTTATCACAACAAAGACTGAACTTTGCACTATGCTGGGCAATAGGAATACAAAAACAATTTCAGTCCCTATGCTTAAGAAGCTCACAGTTTAGTGCCTTTCATTATTTTTAAAGGCAGCAAGAATTTATTCTAATAACAATCTCATCTAGCACCAAAAATATAATTTATATTGCTCCAAAATCTCCATACACTTCCTTCTAATAGTGATTTTTAGAAATGATTCTCAACTAACTACCAAAAGAAATTTTTAGTTCAGAAATTCCCAATATATGTTTTATAGAAGGACAGGGGTATAGTTTAGCGGTAAAGCATTTGCCTTGCATGTGTGAGACTGTAATTTCATCCCCAGTGCATAATTAAAAAAAAAAAAAAGCAAAAGTCTTTTAGCATGCCAATATACACAGTGAGGGGAAGAATGTTGTATTGAAAGAGGTTTTTAATTATGTAACACTTGAAAAAGTTTCTAATTATGTACCATCCCAAAGTTTCTACCATGCAAATATGTATAAAGATTTCTTAATGGGAAAGTATCTGGCATTCACTGGGTTTATTTTTTAGGGAAGTCCTATTTTCTGAAAAAAACACAGAAATCAATTCCAGTAGAACGTATTTTTTTTTTTAAACTTCAGATATGGTAGAATTTAATTGGATGAGCTGTAGGTCAACAAATAGTCATATCTAATTTACCCTAGCAACCAATCTAAATTTGAATTATCATAGAATCATCTCTAAAAAATTTAACTCAGTTTACATTAAAGAAAAAATGACACCTTGCTCGTAACTTGAGTCTGCAAGATAATGAGTGTCAACTTAAATGGATGTCTTCCTGTTTTCTTTTTCCTTGAAGAATCCATTTGTTGCACTCCCACAAGGAAGATAAAGGTGGGATATATGGACAAAAAAAAGACAGTGAATGGAAAGAGAGTGTTTCAGTAATAGTAAATAGGCAGAGATACCCTCTGTTTTTCAAGAGGAGAATGGAAAGTTCTGAAGAAGTAGAATATTGTTCGTAAGTAGTAAGAATAAATATCACATGGAATTAACTGTCAGAACATCAGAATTGAGCTCCTGACCCCAAGTCAATGTCCTTTTTGCCCCATAACCTTTGAAAGATCACTTTTTCCTGTGTCCAATTTTCCTGTGTCCAGATCTCCAGATGAATTAAAAGAAAAAGAAAAACCCATGAAGAACAAGAGTTTACTTTATTATTTCTATTTAAAAAATTTACTAAAAACCAATTGAAAAAGTAGAACTCTGCTCTTAAATAATTTCACTTCCCAAGAAATCTCAAAAGATGTAAACCATTATCATTAAATAGGAATGCACAATTGGTTTGAGATTTTAGTATGAATTTGGACATATATTATGATACATATTCTAGAAAGGCAAACCCAAGTGAGTTTCTTCCTGTCTAATATAAATTCCCAGAGCGTGTCATGGGGAAAAACATTACAATGACATCACACAACTACGTTCTGCTTTTATTCAAACTCTTGGCAGTACCCCTATCACATCGAATTTTAAAACTAAGCTAAGGAGAAGATGGCTGCGGCTCAAACCAGACAAAAAGCAGATGGGAAAGAGACAAAAGGCAGAGCATGGCAGCACACTCTTCATAACAGCACAATTATAGAGGCATCTGTTCCCACAGTACAGGTTTCCACTGCATCTTTGTTTTACCTGATGGATGGAGAGAACAGAAGCTTTTTAAATTGTGAGCATGACAGAGCTATAATATGTTACTTATATGCAGGAGCTGTTAATGATGTCACAGACCAGGCTGATTAACAGCTTCCCATTCCAAAGGGTCTGTCTAGAGCCTGCGAGGTCATCTTGCAACTAAATGACTTAGTGCCCCAGCTCCAAGGCGGAAGGGCAAGTCTGAACAACATCCCAGTATCCAAGGCCTGGGGAAGAAAAAGAGGTTGGAGGGGGGGACTGCTCTGAGAGCACAATTTTTCTTCAGCCCTGGCATATTTCTGCTAGTAGCAGAATGATTTTACTGGCATGAGTCAGAAAGCATGTGAGTCATCTGTATAATAAATGAGACAACTTTATTTCATTCAGCTTCTGCTCACTTCATTATAGCAAGAGAAAGTAAGGAAACTTTTCTGTTTTCTGTCAGGTTTTCCCAAAATGATCAGTCACTGATGGCTCACATGTCCCCATCAGAACTGCATGAAACGATGAAGCCACAGCTTGTATTGCCAGCAACCTGGGCAGGAACATGGTTGCCAGGCACTGGCTCCCAGGATGATTTACCACCTCCAAATGTTACATCTGACAACAAAGCTAAGAAGTGCAGCCTTCTCAGCTAGAAGCTTCCAGAGTTAGCTCTTCCATCCCTGCAGCTTGGCTTTATTCTTCCCAGGAAGGGCCAGTTTTATGCCTCTCTGTCTGCCAAAGCTGAATCTCAGGACTTGAACACCGCACTCCAACTTGCCTGCATCTTTCCGGTTCAAATTTAAAGACCTCCCAGTCAAACTAAAGATCCCTGGTTGGGTTATCTGGCAACTCAATTCAATGAAGAGGGAATAAGGAAGAGAGAACTAAGAAAATGCATTTGTTGACTACGTGAAACTTAGGACTTAAGTAGAACTTAAGTGAAAACTATTACTTGAAGGGAATGGAATGGAACACAAGAATTTGTGCACATTAATATCTGCTGCATGGGAGGAGAATTTGAGAGTGTCACTCAAATTGAAATACAATTGTAACTTTGAAATTGAAGATAAAATAAACTATAACACTGAACTTGAGAGTGACAAAGGAGCTTGGCAATCATCTAGTCCCCTCAGCTATGGAAAGCAGAAACAGCCTATGGAATGGCTTCAGGCCACTCCTGTGGTTTAGTTTGAATCGTTTCAAACTCTGGGAACTCATTCACAATTTCTTTGCTGTGCAATTCAGATATCTAAAAAGATAGAAAAACAATTCTCAGAGTGAGCAAACACTGGTCTCTGAAACTTCCACTTGATAATTCTCACTCTGGCCAGTTAATAGAGTTGGTTGGGTGCTTATCTAAGAAAGTTTCTTCCTGGATTACAACCCAGTCTTGCATCTGAGTCATTCAATTTTGGTTGTGACCATAACCAGTGTCTGTATGGCTCCAATATTTCTATTCTTAGGGGAACTACTAGGGCTCTGTCTCATCACTTCAGTTCCTAACACAAATCCTTGTCCATCCCTGTCCAGAGAATGGGATTCTGTGCAGAGATCTACTATAAGGCCCATCTTCTCTTTCTGGGCTCTGTCCTGGCCATAGGTAACCTCCAGAGTGCTCTTTATTGGCACCAATGGGTTTCTAACCCTTAGTCTCCTCTCCAGAGTACTCTAATTCATCCTGTAGATTATGCATCCCAACTAGTTCCTCTCTACTTGCTCAGCCTTGAAATTTGTCTACCACTTCCCTGTACCTGTTACTGTGGAAATGAGTTGAAGGCAAACAATACTCAGGTCTAGTGAGCAATTATGTAGCAAAGATTTAAAAGCCCAGCAGAAACTGATGTCAGAGATGATTGATACAAAGATATTAGAAGTTAGAATTATGGAATGCCATAACTGAATTGATTATACACACTG
>RJWT010028281.1:0-15255 GCA_004365215.1 Cuniculus paca | reverse complement strand
TGGAAACCTACTCAGCTATAAAGGAAGATAACCTCAAGGCTCTTGTAGGTAGATAGAGGCAACTGGTAATAGTGCTCATGGATGTAAGGAGACAGAACTGGGCTTGAAGGTACAATTCCTATGAGAGGTTCATGATCTTTGGCTTTATTTGTCCTTATAATCCCAAAGAAAAGCAATCTGATTGATTAACAAATTCAAGTAAAATTATTTAAGTAGGTGGCTAGCAGAAAATGAGGAGAAATAACTGAACCCAAAAAGCTGAACATTTTAGTATTGGCTCTTTTGCTTAGATCAGAACATGTTGCCATCTACTTTGCCTATATATGTGGCTGAGCTAGTAGAGCAAACTCGTCTCCCCTCCAGACCTGCCAAAGATAGCAGCAGTAGTCCAGCAGCCTCAGCGGAGGGAAAGAAACCCGAAGCATTGTAATTCATAACCACATGGTTATTAAAACTCAGAGGTAAGTAGATGCTCGGTCATAGGCAAGCTATAAGAAAAGGAAAGAACAAGTTTCAAACAAAGGTCCAATGAAAGAAATGTGCAGCTTGGAGGATGTAGTGATGATTACAAATTCAGTCCATGATTTTTTGGTCAATTTGTTTGACTTTCCTTTTGTCCTTTTGGCAGTTGAATTGTCTGCTTTCTTTCTTGAAGCTCTTTAGGCTTGAGAAAGAAAACAACTTAGGCATTTTAATTAATTTAGATACAGTGTTTGGTTGAAAAGTAGTCACTCTGAAATGTTGCTTCTGCACTGGCAGCAGCAGTTTCAAAGAGTCTACTGCAAGAATAGGAGTTTAAAGTAAAAGTGACACGACAGTTACAAGCCCTGTATTCATGCTGTGTTCAAAAGCTTCCTCTATTTCAATTTCCCTTCCTTTTAGAATAAGTAGGGAGGAAGAGAATAAATAAAATCTTGCAGAAGTTTGCTTCCTGTGGGACTCCATCTTTCTTTAGTGAGCTACGGCATGTTCTCCACTCAAAGGACATAAATGCAGACCTCCAGGGGAATTTTAAAGGAAAAGATTACCAGAAAGGTTATGCTTCTAGAAATAGTATCATGGTGTTCACTCATTAGCTTTGGCTGGTGTAGAGTGATTCCTCAGGAAGAAACCCTCTTAAAATGCTGCGCTAGTAAACTTGGCATCATAAAAAGAAGTGGAAATGTTTCAATCAAAGACAATTTATAATTTTTTGCTATCTGACCTGCATTATAGGACAGAAACCAATTTACCTCACTTAGTACTTTCAGTTTTTCTTTCCTGCTCACTTTCTATTGATCCACATGATAGGGCCTCTTAGATAGTCCTCAGTGATCCTGTCTCCTGGTATAAAAGTCCTTGGTAATACCCATGTGTCTTTTTTTTTTTCCAGTAAAAAGAACATGGCAAAAGTGGTGGGATGTCGCTTCCAAGACCGAATTACAAAAGGTTGCAGTTTCCATCTTGAGAATCTCCCTTTATTCCTGGCTCATTCTGAGGGAAGCCAATGTTCTGAGCAGTCCTGTAGAGAAGTTTATGTTCTGAGCTGTCCTGGAGAGAAGTGATGTTCTGTGCTGTCCTGGGGAGAGATCTATGCAACAAGGAACTTACATTTCTGGGCAACAGCCACCAGGGATCTGAGGCCCATCAAGTGCCTCATGAACAAGGTCAAAATTGTATCCTAACTACATTAAGTCTTGAGATGGTGACAACCCAGCTAACGCATGGATATCTTCACCAGAGGACATTTTGAGATACCTTACTGAAATGTTCTTGTAAGATGTCCTTGTGAGATATCTTCATTAGAGCATAGAGCAAGCAGTGAATGGATTTCTCACAACAGAAATGGAGGACTAATAAATAATCTGTTTATAAAGCTACTAAATTGGGAAGTAACGTTCTACTCAGCAGTAATGAGAATTTTCTCAAATTATTTATAGATAGTTCTGTAAGCTTTATTTCCATATTTGTCTATCCCTAACCTCACTTATTACAGGTGAAGTGAATTTATTTAGTAAGATTTCTGTTGACTGATGACATTTTTATTTTCAACAAAAGAATGATCTAATTTCCTTTGGAGTAGAAGGTAAAGGAAATGAATAATTATGTGTTCTGATATCAGGAAGGATATGGCATGTAAAATTACCTATGTCTTTCATAATAAAATTTTAAAACTATTGTTTTAAATACATGTATATGATGTTTTTTAAAAAATAAAAAGCAGCAAAGTCAATCCACAAGATATATTATCAGGACATACTAGCCCCTTCTTTCTCTGCATTATCTCATGCTATTAGTGAGGATATTTTGCTCAATATTTAAATCTTCATTAGTACAGACATCAAGTATTATGTTAGAAAATACCTTAGCTAGGAGCCAAAATAGATGAGTTTCATTTCTGTTTCTTCAAAATGCTGTTATATGTGCTTAGTGAAATCCTTTAGACTCTTCTATAGAATATAGATTATTCTTAGGCTACTTTTTAAATAAAATAAGAAAATTAGATATTATTTGTAAACTATCTTGTACTATAAACATATTGTTTTTATAACTTTATGAATATGATTGACAATATGATTCTAAAATGCTTTGTTTTCTTCTTAAAATTTCTGGAGTCAGAACATTTAAAGAGATGCTTGCTTCTCTGGATAATTCAACTACTTGAATTCATTTGTAGGCACATAGACACAGACACACAGAAAACATTTTTCTACACCTTAGAGTGTTTTTAAACCCTATAAACACATTGTTTTAAAAACACTAAGAGAAAAATGCCAAAAATTGTTCATCTATGTAGATATAGCATGCAAAAATTTGAAGTAAAGTAATAAAAAATTGAGAAAGAGGAATAAGTGGTGTTTTAATTTAGCAGTTATTTACTTGGTGTGATTTTACTCCCCAGGAACTTTTAGCAATGTTTGGAGACATTCTGATTGTCACAACTAGAGACATTAGGGTCTAGTGGTGAAGTTAGAGATAATGCTTAACACAGGAGAGACCTATACAAATAAAGAATTATTATTTTAAGATGTCAACATACTTCTTTTGAGAAATCCTTCATGGGATGGGTTACACTGGTAGTGTACGCACTTTCAGATTAGGCTGCTATGGGATTCTAACCACTGAGAGGCCATCATGACTACTGCAGGTATCCAATGCTTTGTTCTTTTCTTCCCTCTTCTATCTAACTTAAAGGTTTTATATCTACCATCCCCAAAGACTACTTCATCCCTTTATGTCATAAGTCAGAATTTATGTGGAACCACAATGGAAACTCATAAGATACTGTGGGCTGCAAAGGCATTAATATGCTACTGACACCAGCTGTAAATCTTCATCTCATCTGCTGCTGACAGTGCTATCTCAAAGATTTCAAAGAGCTGGACTAAGTAGACTCCTGGGTAAAAAACAGCTGCCGTAGCACCAACTGAGGTGATATTGAGGCTGAGCTGGCCTGCAGGGAAGGTGTGCAGTGAGCTTATCAAACGCCGACTTCATCCCCAGTTGAGGTTTATAATGTGTTCCTTCCTCCCAGACTTCCTGCACTTATTTGACTCTCTAGACATCTCCATGCATGATTTACGTGTTGTATTGAAAAAGGACAGTGTACAGTTACGATATTGTGCACTTTGTTGATAATTTTTAAATTGGTTGTTTCTCATAGTTACATTATCCAAGGTTATGAAGAGAGTTTTAACTAATGACAATTAGGGCATGTCCAGAAACTTGAAACAGAAAACCAGAAATCTGGCACTTTTTTATCCATAAACCTTAAACTCTTAATGAACCTTACTTCAAGGATGCTACAGTTAGCCACTGGGCCACAGAGGAAACAACAGATAAATGTGGACCAAGTTCAAGCTGTTTCCCTCATGCAAGCTGCACCCATGGCCACACAGCAATGCAGGGTAAATCGTCTTGACCACCTCTGTAGTTTGATGCTTGTGAAAAAACATTGGCTTATAAAAGATACTCGAGTACTTAGGAGGAAATTGTAGTTTATTTAGTTTTAGGAAGTGAAATAGGCTATTGTAACCCTGGTCGAGATCGACAATGTACAAGGGACTTCATTGTCACACAGAAAGTCAATGTGTATGATTCAATTCCAAATCTCTTTCACATTCTACAGAATATTCTAAAAGGGAACAGTCGGCGATGATTTTACTGATTATATGCTTTTGATGAGGTTGCCACTCAAGGCATTCACGAAAACACTTGACCTGCTGTACAGTAGTCCTCTGAATGTCAAAGAGATCTGAGGAGGAGGAATTAGTATTTTCTTTAAAAGAATACTCTAATCAGATTAAGTGAGAAAGATACATTTTGCAACTGTATCTACTTCTGAAATTTACATTTAAAGGTGTACTGTGTAATCAGAATTTTAACAGAGTCAACATCATCCTCACAGCGAAAAAATGACTTTTTAAAATTTGTTTGCTGAAGCTGAACAGCCCTGAGAGAAGATGAAAAGGTAGCCAATAAATTCAATGTCTTACTGAGACGCTCAGCAAACACTGACTATCACTATCCTAACAAATCTTAATGAAAAGCTAAATCTACCTGTGAACAGAGGAAATTGATTGGGAATAAATTTACTTCATAAAGGCTAAAATCAAGTGGTCATAGGGTATTGTTTTGTCAAGTTTAGAAGAGCTTTCTCATTAAAAAGAAGCAAAGTTGCTGTACTTTATCTTGACTGTTGGGTGAGTGTTCTGAGAAGACTTTGTTACAAGCCACGTGACCTACGGTGAGCATGAAGAGAAAAGACAGGGATAATTGAGACTTGCAACTAAATACATCTCACCTTTTGCACAGAAGCTGGTGGTATGCGTGAAGAGGGTGCCAGAGTCTTCCCTTACTACATTGCCCCCAGAGAATTAATTCTAGCAGCTGGCTTAAGGATTTCTTTGGGAAGGGAAAATGCATCCTTTCAGGCACGGGGGGTCTCAGAAGCATATTTGTGCTTAAAATGGTTTGTGGAAAGCTTTGCACCGCTCCATTTTAGAAGAATGCGTGCATTGGCCTACAAAATATTTTTAAGCAAATAATTTAGCATCTTCTCTAGGCTAAAGCATAAATTGTCAATTCAAAAGCTGAAGTTAATCATTCAAAGGCTGGCCTTATATATACTTTAAGATGCAAAATACCATGAAACCGATCTCTTTGTTTTATAACTATCAATATTTTCCTTATAGGAATAGAGGAGAAATAAATGCAATTTTTTAAACTAATAAGTATAAAAAGTTTAAACTAATAAGTATCTGGATACTGGAATAATTTTTTTTAACCCTTTTTATATATTTAAAACCTATGAATAACTTGAGAAATGAGAAGTAAATAGGGTAAAACAGAGGTTTGCAAAGGGCAGATTTGAGAATAGAACTGTGAGTTTGTAGGGAAAGTGGGTTTGCTAACATCAACCCCTTGAATTAGGCAAATCCTAGCCCCATTTCCAGATAGCTGGAGCACAAGCTTAGACAGGGAGCCAAAGGATGAAAGATAGCACTGACCTGAATCATGCCTACATAATTGTTCTTTATCTTAAGGTAATTTTTCTTCTTTCCTTTTTTAATTAGTATGTGCTTGCAGAACATAAGAAATACATTCACCCTAGAGAACTGGTACATATACATATTGCATCATGATCCTTTTTATTTTCCCTCCCTTTCCCTTTCTCCCTCCCTCCTGACTCCCTCACTCCCCAATCCCTTTCATAATTATTCTTTATAAATTTATCAATCAAAAATATCAGTTTGCTTTCCTAGTAGTAAGACCACCCAGAGGCCAAGAGAGGTCAGGAATGTACTTAGAGAAATGTTCCCAAAAGAAAGTGGATTCTTGTTAAAATTCATTTTTTTGAGTTGTTTATATGCCAAAATATCCATGGTTTTATGCAATTTTCTTATAAAAGAGAATATTCCTTGAGATGGTTAATATGTTTAGACTAAACTCTTACACTTTTGAAATCATCATCTAAATGTAAATGAGGTTTTCCTCAGGAATTGATCTGAAGCAAGTTAAGACCATACTTAGTGAGCTAAAGTATAAAATCAATAAATGTCTGATCAGAATAGAAAAATATAAAATTGCCATAAGAAGACTTATTTTAACGTGAATTGAATATTTCAACAGAAGAAAGAATATATCCTATGAGTTGGAGGTTTAGCTGAGGAAGAGGACAGATTAGAAAGATTGAGAGAGACCTCATCTCCTTTGCAGTATCACAAGAACAGAAGGCTTAACATACTGAAAGACTTAAGTTCCATTGATGAAACCTTTCTTCTGGTCGTATTAATTGTTTGGTTTCCCTGAATTCAATTGCTCTGATTCTTTGCACTCTGACTGTAGTGGTGCTACATGGGGCATAATGTCCTGTCCATGATGCTTCGAGTCTTTCAGGACCTGTGAAAACAATTTCTCTGTAGCATCTGGTCTTCTCTCCCATGCAAACAGCATTAATCAGAGAATTAATGATCGCATTATTGTGAGTATCTTGTGATCTAGTTATACTCTCCTTGGAAATTAGTAAATTACCATTCTCCTTTTGTAAATCAGTTCTTGTGAACCTGGAGGAGGTGAATCTAACTCTAAGAAATAGACTCACTGTTATTATGCTGCCTGAATAAAATTTCTGTGCATGCTAGGCTGAGAGGAGAAGTGGTTGCAAAATAGGTCACATAATTGTAACAGAGATTAGACTACGGAAAAATGAGGTCTAAAACAGCATATTATATATAATGATTTCAGAAATATAGCTTCATAGTTACATGGACAAAATATCTTAAAATTTTCTAAATCTTTTAAAGCATTCACCAAATGTGGCTATAACAAATTAGAGAAACATAAGAAAGCATGAACTGGTTATGTAAATTAGTACAACATGAAGACATCAATTAAAAATTCAAAGACCTGAATCACGTAGTCCTGGGTGACAGAATTATTGAGAGTACTACATAAACCTGATATATCTGTATTAATGGAAGTTTAATGAACAACAGAACTTTTTAGTGAGTTCCACTTAAAAAAACAGACTGAATTAATTACAGAATTTTCCAGTTTTTTGGTAGAAAACTTACTTATCAACATAAAAATAGTCATAACAATAATGAAACATCACTATTTAGAGATGATATGGGGTTGAATAATATAAGGAAGAAAGAAATGAAAGGAGATGTACAAGCAAATACAGGCATGGAATTCTCATAACAACTTGGTATATACAAGTAAAGTGCATACTGATAATCCAATGATACTAATGAATAACATAGCCTGATATTTATTGAACATTTATTCATGACAGACACCATACTAATTGTTTATTTTAATAGATTTCATTTAATTTTCAGACCCATAAAAGTTAAATATTATTATCTGTACCATTTTTAATACAAGGAAAGGAAGGCTTAGAAGTGATCTAATTTAATCAGTCAAATCACTAAAAATGGAGCTATTATTTGATTGAGGTCTCTAACCCAAGAGCTCAAGAGATTCAAATTACTTTTTATTACAAAGTACAGTAATAAAATATACACAGAAATATACTAATGTTTATGCTTTGTACACACTAAGTCAAGTTCATTTTTATGCAAGAATGTTAACTCCAAAGGCAGATAACTCGATATTAAGCATTACTTCAAAAGATGAAAGCCATGTAATTTAGTACATGAAAGAAAATAATATTTTCTTTGCTTTGTAAAGTATTGGCAATTTATCAGAGCCTGTGTAAGGAATAGCAAATTTGGGGGAATAAGTGGCACCAGGTAATTTTGAACCTGTATCTGTCCTTGAATACTATACATAGAAAGTCATCAAGACAATCAGAAGAAACAAGCAAAACTTTGTGGTACTTCTTTAATTCTTTAAGGCTTCATAGTTTTGAATGCATTGCAATGTACATATGCTAAGTAGATTCTACTGAAGTAGATAGGTTGAATGTATGATTCTCATTATATGATGAAAACACTGATGTTCAGAGGATAAATAATTCATTCAGTTCATAAAAGATCAATTGTCTTGTAAAATTGGTAAATTACTGAATTGTAACTTTCCATAAATTCACATTTGTTGGAAAAAAGTGGTTAAAATTAGGCATGAAATCAAGCAAAATATTTGAGCACTTTAAGTAGAAAAGATACACAATTGAGATGACTAGAGAGAGTGTTTGTGATCTAGACTCAGATATAGGATTCATCTCATGGTTACTACTCTCCCTATATTTTCTGAAGACAAAGTACTTTCCATAGGTCATTTTTATGTGTAGGCCTATGGGAGGAGCTATCCATGGGATAAGACAGTGAGAAGAGTAGCCCTCTGCTTTTCTAGGAACATCATCAAAATACAGCATTCCGTTAATGTGTAACAAGAGTAAATGACTTTTTGAACCCCAACTCTACCACAAAGTGTTGCTGCACATAACTTCTTCAAACCACACTTTCCATAAGCAACACAAGTATAAAATACTAACACAGAACCAGCATACTTACATTCAAGCATTGAATAGCCTAATTCACGTGAAGTCCTTAGCCTAATAACTAGTATTAAAAAAAAAAAAAGCCCTGCTGAAAAAAAGGTGACTACTCTTTCTTTATCCAGAACACAAGTACTCTACAGTTTACAGAAACCAGAGGTTTCTAATATAAACTAATGGAGCTGTACTTCCCTAACAGTGTCTGATTATCTATACCTCTCCCTCCAAATATTGAAGGAATCCAAACCCTAGTCTTCATTCTCTCACTTTAGCTAACGCACTCACCATTTTTGCTGAATCTGCAACACTGTTTTCCACCTGATTACGTTGTTTCAAGTCTTATCTTCCTTTGAGATGTTCTCTGTGTTACTTTCACAGTGACTTCTCCATTATAAAATTTGATAATATCATTCTTTCCCTCTTAAACTGTTCCTTATAGCCAAGTAGATAAAATTTCAGTTTCACAGCCCAGTACATAAGAGCCTTTCTGATGTGGCCACTTTTACAACCTCAACTTGGTCTCCTGAAGTGGTTTCTCTTACTGAATCAACCTTATTTATGATTCTATTACTTAGCTTATTCTATTCCCATTGCTCCCCCTCATTTCCCTAGCAAATTCATCCTGATCTTCCAAGACTAGCTTAAGAATTTGGTCCTCACAGAAGCCTCATTCAGCAGGCCTCACACATCCTCTTTTCTCAGTTCCTGCAGGACATTTTCATAGAACTAATCTTAATACACTGTCTATATTAAGCCTCCCCCAGGAGATTTCCTTTGCTAATCCAAATTAGTATTTCCTTTGCGAATCCAAATTAGTATTTGACACCTAGCACATCCTCAATAAACACATATTCGATAGGCATCTTACTTAGGACTTTCCATTAGGTAGCTGTTGCTTCTGGCTAGGTTAGAAAAATGAGTTTTAGGAGAAATAGTTGTCTGCTCACATTTTAATAGATTTATTGACATTTACTTAACATGTAATAACTAATATACAGAAAAATAAAACAGTTGTTTTTCATATATATATATATATATATATATATATATATATAATCACCACAGTTGAGGTACTACACCAATTGTTCTGCAAAAGTTTTCTTCTCTTAGTGATCCATCGGTTCTACCTCTCAAAACTTCCCATCTCCTGTCAATCGCTGATCTGAATATTGTTACTATACAGTGATTGGTTTGCATTTTTTAGAATTTATTGTAAGGAGATGCATAGAATATACATGCTTTGGTCTTTTTTTCCACTGAGGATAATGGATTGGGGATTTGTTCATGTTTGTTAATGTGCATTATTCTTCCTTCTTTTTGAGTTGTATTTTGTAGCATGGAATATACCTACATAGCACATTGTGGCTGTCTATTCATTTAAAATGGATATTTTGGTTACTATCATTTATCTTTGTTAAAGGCAAGGAAGTAGATTTTATGGTAATTGTCTTTAACATTTTAAGAAATTGTTACACAGTTTTCCTTTTAACAAGGCCACCAGCAATGTATGACAGTTAAGTTGGTATGGTCAATGTTTTTAATCTTAAGAAATTCTAATGGAAATACAGAAGTATCTCATTAAGGTTATTATTTGGATTTGTCTAATGGCCAATACATTGCTAATGTTTTCAAAACCCTTATATGCCAACAATATTTTCTTTGGTAGAGTAATTGCTTGAATATGTTACCCATTCTTTCAAATAACTGAGCTGTTTTCTTATAATTGAGCTACAAGAAATAGCTATATCTATATCTATATATATGTATATCTTTTACCAGATACATGTTTTGCAAATATTTTCTCCCAGATTACACCTAATCTGTCCATTTTTCTAATATTGACTGTGGGAAGACAGAAGTTATTAATTTTGATGTTGTTGAATTTATCAATTTTTCTTTAATGAGTTATACTTTTGGCTTTCTAGCTAGAAAATCTTTGAATAACCCAAGTCAAAGGTATCATCCTATTTTCTTCTGCACACGCTATAGCCTTAGGTTTTACACTTAGTTCTATCTTCTACTTCAAGTTAATTTTTGGGATACAGCAGATAATACAGATCAGATATTCATTTTTTAAATAGAGATATTCATTTTTTCCAGAGAAATTATTGAAAAATACACCTTCTCTACATTCAGTTACCTTCTCATCTTTATCATAAAAAACAGCAATTTTTGAGTTTTTAGCTAATTTTGCATTCCCAGAATAAATAAATTTCATTTTATAATGATGTATTTTTATTTTGTGTTTTAAAAACGAATTTGTTAAATTTTGGTAGGTTTTTTTTGTTTATCTTTTTGTGACAGGGTCTCTATGTATTATCTATTTCTATGTATTAGCTTATAGTTTTCTTCGTGAGGTTTCAAACTACAGATTTAGATTAACTATTAACCTTCTGACTGAGGTGCATTTGTTTCCATCTTTTAAATAATTTTGTCAATTTCATCTCCAACATTGAATTTACGGTCATAAAATATTCTCTTATGTTACTTTAAATATCTATGCAATCGGTAGTCACTTTACCTGTCTTGGTAATTGGTAATTGATGTACTTTCTTTATAGTGACCAGTTTAGCATATTCTTCTCAATTTTATTGATCTTTTGAGATGAACCTGCTTTTGCTTTCTTTGAATTTTATTAACTATCATTTATTTTATTTCATTAACTTTTGCTCTGCTTTTTCATGTTTTGTTTATTTCAGGTTTATTTTATTTTTTCTATCTTTTTAAAGTGGAAAATGATGCTTTTGAGATGAAATCTGTTCTGCTTACTGATGTGGTCTTTTAGTTATTGTTTTGTGGCAAAACATTTCCAGGGATTTTACTCTCCTTGTGGTACCGGCATGACTTTCGGTGTAGTTGTTAGTTGTTTTCTTTAGTTCTTGTTTGTGGTTATTCCTAGTAGGGTCTTCACCTGTATGCTTGAACACTACTCAGATGAATGTCCCAGGGCAGTGATCTGAAGGCTGGAGGAAGCTTAAGCAACTCTTGCCTTTCTGGTATTCACTTGGGAGCTGTAGATGGCTTATCTCCAGACTTCCAATTCTATTTGGTTTCTTCTGCATTCTGTTTGTGTTATTCCTCTGTGGATCATGTGAGGGAAACTCTCTGGGTTGTAATCTGGAAGAATTGTAAGACACATTTACTTCCCTTCCTTCAGGGATCATTATTTTTGTTTGTGACGTCCTATATCTTCAAAACTGTTGTTTCACATATTAGACATTTTACTTTTTTACTGTTGCTGTTTCAGGTGGGGAAATGAATCTCTTCTCTCTGCTAAAAAATTCATCCTAATAACTGAAAACATTTTTTGTGGAAATGTTTTCTATTTATTCTTAATTTAAACATTGGGGTTTATATCTCAGTTCTGTATTTCTTATAAATATTCTCTATGGAAAAACATTATATTTCTACCTTCTCAGTCACTCTCTAATCTATTTGGAGTTTCAAAATTTAATTTAAATATTCAAATGCAATTCAGATTGCAAACTTAAAAATTGCATTATCATTGACAAGAAGATAATGTTATTACAGATACTCATCTTGTCTTTGGGCTCAAACATCCTGAAACTGGCTCTAAGATTTTAAGCACTTTTAAAGCATCAGACAGATGTACAAGAGCACAAATAGAATTATATACATATATTCTTTACATGAATACACATACATATATAAATATTTTCAAAATATAATTTTAATAGTAAGCAACATAAAAATACAAATAGGGTATCAAAATGTGGGTTAATACTCGCTCAAATTTTTCATTTTTGCATGCATCAAGATACATTATAGAAATTAAACGCTGTTTACAGATACATTGCTGCTTTTGTTGGATTTCCATGCTCCCTCCCTCCTTTACCCGTGCAATTCATTCAGTGCTATTGAAGGTATTCCTTGATAAATATCACCGACTTCTTCACATTGCTCCCTGGGGCTTACTGACGCTGGTGCCAATGCTTTTCATCATAAACATATGCCCCTGCTCCTCTTGTTCGGTATCATCTAACATCACTCTTCAAATACATCAACTCTGTCCACATATCAATGTGTCAGCCTTAAATGTAAGGCAGACGTTATGAACCCGGAGTTTATTTCTCAATAATTTTTTTATTTAAACTAGATTTTGAAGGCTAATGTAATGTTGCAGGGTGTGATAAAACTATACAATGAATATTTAAACTTTTAAAAATTACAGTAAAAGATACACTGACAGTAATCTCCCTTGAAATAACTCCCTTGCTTTGAATACCGCTATCCCCTTGATCCTGCCATGTTTGGAGGCAATTCTGGAAATCCTCTTTTGCGAGTATCTTTAAGACTAAATATATTGTGAAGGTTGCTGCTGAGTGTCATCCAATGCAAAGGCAGGCTTGTAACAGCACGTGGTGCCCTCATCCACTGGATTCACTGGATCTGGCACCATTCTAACTTTGGTTCTTTCCCAAAGCAAAATGTCCATGCAAGGTAAATATTCTGAATCCATTCAGGGCATTGAGGCAGTCATGACAGTGTAACAAAAGACACTCACACAGCAGAACTTTAAGAAATGATTCAGAAGGTGACAAAAGATGGGGCAATTGTATTCAAAATGAGGTAGAGTATCTTCGAGTGGGATTAATGGCCATGTGTCTTTACTATAATAAATTCTTTAAACATTCACCATAGTGTGTGGCCATACCTTGTATATCATTTTTTGAATAACCAGATAACTTAGATCAAACCACTGACAAGGAAATTATGAATTATTTCAGGCTTGGCTATCCAGTCATTAGTATATTACCTGACTCCAATAGTAGTTGCAACCATTCCTACATAGATATTTTAAAAACTTCACTTTAAATTCTTTTTTAAAATCTTTAGAATGCCAAAAAAATTCTTAAAAAATATCAAAATGTAATTATATCTAACTTTCACAGCAATAGAAATGATGTAATAACAATTCTCATAAAACTTTAGAATATTGCTTTACTTACCTATGAATCCATTCACAAATGTCTGCCAAATCTCAAGCCCAGTAGTTACCGTATGGTAACTACTGTTGATTTTGTAATTTTTGAAGTCCTATATCACTTACACTGGTTTGTTTTTATTGGTTTTATTCTGTTTCATTTCCCTTGATTTTATCCTCCTTAAAATTAAAAAAAAATCTCAAGCCCAAATCCAACAGATTCGATTGAAATCTGGTCCCAGGTCTAGATCTCTTTAAGTACCATCATGTCCTGGCCATGTCCTTAAAACCAGCAGAGGTCCCTGTGACTACGGACATATGCCAGTTTCCATCTTTGTTTAGTGAGTGTCATGATGGGGACGAGTAGCAGAGGTGACTGGACTTCTTTAATTAATATACCAGTATCCATACACCTGAAGCTCTAACTAGGTTCAGATTCCCTCCATACTTCTGTACAGAAAAAAATAACATCTGTCCTGTTTTCCATAGTCCATCCACACTTGTTCTTAAGTCATGATATTTCAGGAAAAAGAATCATGAAAATTCTTTAAAAAAATTCTTTGTGTGCACTGAACTCTCCATGTCTCAGCAGCCCCAAAACTTCTGCTTTAATTTTTGAATTTAGCAAATGATAGAGTTCAGAAAGTACATGGATTTGCTTAATAGTTTACTTGGTTGCATGATTCTCTAACTTTTTTAAATGGTAGAGCACTTGAGAAAGCCCTGATTCCTGACATATGACATATATGTATATATGTATTATATACCCACTTTATATGAGCTACACAATTCTAATTTTTTTATTTTAAAGACAATAAAACCCAACAAAACAAAACAGAATAAAGTCATTCAAAACAAAGCAGTGAAACTGGTACAGAACTGTGAAGCAGGACAATAGGAAAACAACAATGGCTACCACAGTATATCTTATCTTTGCAACAGTTGTCCATTCCATCAGACATAGCAAGATCAAACCAAAACAAAACAGAATAAAACCAATCAAAATGGAGCATTGAATAAAGCAAAACAATTAATTGGAACAAAACAAAACAGTGGAAACAACACAGGATTTCAAAAACAAGATAGAAGGAAATCCTCCATATTTGCTGCACTGCATACCACCATCCTCCCAATGGAAGCCCAGATTGCTGGCTCCAGGCCTGGAAAGTCGACCAAACAACAGAAGCATTCAATTGCCTTTTATACCTCAGTTACTATCAGCTCAGCCTGTCCTCCAAACCAGACAGTTGCTTAGTGGGGGTGGTGGAAGTGGACTTGGTGATTCTCAGCCCGTGCGCAGGTTGGGTCCCGGGAAAGACTGGCTAGTTGGTTTCTTGGTGGGCTCCTCCCAGTCCCAGCATGGCTGATTCTCTGGAGGTGCTTTCTGACTTTCCTCTTCCTGGGCCCTGCATTCATAATTCTAATTTTTAAAAAATAGAGTGGACACAGGCAAATACTAAAAAAGGAAATGTTTTTAAAAATATAGACTAAAGATAAAATTGAGTTCATTTATTCTTTAAAATATTTTCTGCAAAATTAGTCCATGATTAAAGAGACTGACTCCACTTTTGATAATTTGCTGTTGACAATTTCAAGCCTCACCACACATTGCCATTTTCTCCTTTTATCCACATCTAGGTTTGTTAATAAGTCTTTTGTTTCTTCCTTGGGAGTTTTAAGAAAGTTTTAACTGTGAATGCTCATTTGACTCCTGTCACTATCCACAATGCAAACCAAATAAGTCTCTTTCCTCTCTCAAGAGAGTTTTATTCTATTAGATTTGTTTGCTTCACTCTTTCCAAAAAGACTTTTGGAAGTGTAGACCTTCAAGTTATCAATTAATTTCAGAAAGAGAGAATAAAAG
>RJWT010028280.1:0-15323 GCA_004365215.1 Cuniculus paca | reverse complement strand
TGGTCAGGTGCCTTTTCTGCCTTGTACACCCCTCTACTCCCATTACCTAGAATAAAACCTTGGTAGTACTTGCCATGATATGTACTTATTGAATGAGTGAGTCTTCAGGTTGCATCCCTGCTGCCGACAGGAGCTGCACTGTGAAACTCCATTGCTGGTGACTGTGAAATGCACATTGTCAACCGCTGTCTTTTCACTTGACTTTTGTGAAATAAGGCAATTCTTTCAACTTGGAGCATCTGTTCCTTACAAGATCAGAGTTGCTGAACTCTCTTTATGCTTTAGGAGCATCCTGCACTGGCCTGTCCACTATATCATGGGTCAACAAGAGGTAATGGGTTGTAAAGAGGTTGCTTCTCTCAATTCCTATTAAGAATCCAAATTGAGGGAGAGGAGGGTGTTCCAGTTTACATTTTTGTTTACTTTTTATATGGCACACATACCTTTATTGCTGTTATACTTGTGTTCTGAGTTTCCTTCTAGGGGTAAATTCAGTTATATCCAGGTTCAAGTTTCAATGAATCAATTTGGTTCAATCACAGCACAGATCCCTTCAAGCTCTTGACCCCTATGCTCCGTCGGTGCTCTCTAGAGTTTCTATTTGTCTTCTCTTGCTCAAATAGTTACACTGGATCAGGGTCAGGTTCAGGCTGAAGCTCATTACAGGATTCATTTCAGTATTCACTGAGGAATTCCACAAACTTTCTATTATAAAACTGAGGGTTGAACGTTCTGCTATGTGAGCTCTTAAACATGAAAAAGCATATTGCCTTTTCAACTCCAATGAAATTTTGCCCCTGGAGAACACCTAACTTATGTCCCCTATACACATACAATATAGCTTGCATTGTTGCCCTGAGTAAGAATTCACATGGCTATTTTATTCATTAAGAGTTTATAGAATGAGTAGTCTCAGATGATACTGTGGGAAAGCTCCCTGTAAACATTAAGGGCAATACAAATGTAAGCTTTTTTCAAAATTGATTATGAACACAAAATATGGGTTTAAAGACTTGATCAGTTATTTCAAAACTGATTACTGAGTTTATTATTTGGAGAAATTTCCTCATGGATTACATTTGGTTCTACGTTTAACTAGAATCTGTAAAAGAGAAAATAAGGTATAGAAAATAAACTTCTCCACCAGGTATATGGTGGTATGGAAATAAATTTAAAGATTGAAGGCCAAGATACCTATAGCAAAAATGATAATGCTTCCCACATGTAATCAACTAGCTTGTGTATTTATTGGGTCCCATCAAAGATTAATTTATTAGCAACGGGGCCTACTAATGTGACATATCGCCATCTTTAAGACATTGAAACCTTCCAAATCCAATTAATCTTCAGGAATCCAAAGAAATGCACAGTAGCCTACTACTAGCAACTAGTGCTACATAAATACAGTGTTTTGTTTTGTTTTTTAACAGAAAGTCTCTTAAAGACAAAATGAGCGCTGGGAGTGGTGCACACCTATAATCCCAGCACTTGGGAGGTGGGGGCAGCAGGATTGTCACACATTTGAGGTGAGTCTGGGCTACATAGTGAGTGCAAGGCCAGCCCAAACCACATAATGAGACCTTATCTCAAATAAAAAAAAAAGATAAAAATAAGAAAAACCAATAAAAAGGACTAAATACAACCTACTTTATAATAACTAGGTAGCAATAAACAGTGCTACCTAAACAGTGCTCTCACCTTACCCAATAAAACAGCCTAACCAATATCTCAAAGTTTTGATATTTCTTTACATCAGAGAAAAACATAAATTCACATTTGACATTTCAAAACTATTTCAACTGGAACAGGGAGGCAGCACTGTCTCATCACAAGAACATGAGTACCCACCCACAGTGAGTGATACCATCAGAGCTGGGAGCCTCCACTGAATGTTTGTAAAGTCTCTCATTTATAAAATGAATTCACCACAACTCAAAAGGACATTGAATGATAGCAGGAAGATTAAATACATAAGAGAAGTCATTCATTTTTAAAAGAAGAATTTGTGTCTTTAAATTATGAAAGCCTTATATTGAGTTCTTCTTCTAAGACATTCAGGCACCACTACCCCTAGCCTCCGCCTCCCCATGAACTCTCATTACTCGAGTGTCTCCCAGGAGAATCCCAGAATAACAGTGCCAGAGGATATAGGGACCATGAGCACTCACTCATCAATGCATGGTTTTACTAGGTACTCTTGAGTACTTAGTTCTCATAACGTGAATACACTAGAGAATACTTACACTCTTAAAAATTTCTAGGGGCTGGGGATTTAGCCCAGTGGTTCAAGTGCTTGCCTAGTAAGCATCAGGTCGTGAGTTCAATACCCAGTACCATAAATAAATAAATAAAATAAATAAATAAAATTACTGGTTCTGTTTTGAAAATTTTCCCCTACTGTGTGAGTCAATATAAAATAATTTTGATGAGTTTTTGTCTGAGCCTTTGTAATAAAGTATTGGTACCTGCCATCCATATTAATTCAATATTCTAAAGTAGTTTACAAATATTAAAGCATCATCTCAAAAAGGATTGTGAGATTCTTTCCCATGTGTTCTGGCTTATGTCTAGATGTCCCCCCAAAGCCTCATGCAGTCATAGGTGGGGCTTTTTCAAAGGTGGCTGGATCTAGAGTATGATGCTAGAACTGATTCATGGTGCAGTGCTAGGCTCAAGGGCACTAGGATTAAGGATACGAATGCTACTCAACCTGGGTAGCCTGGATAAGATATAAGGGATAGAAAGAGCTGTGGCCATCTCTTGCTTGTTTTGCTATCTTCTGCCCACCATGAACTGTTTCTCCTTTGCAATTCCTGTCTGCCATGCTATCCTGCCTTGGAACCAGTTGATTACAGACTGAAAAATCTCTATAAACCATGAGTTGAATAAACCTTTCCTCCATTAACTTTGGGTGTCTGGTATTTTGTCTCAGAAATTGAGAAAAGTAACTAAGATAGCTTGGAAGGCAAATTAAATGTAACATAAATAAACATATAGCTAAAAACCATGATTCAGTTTTCTAGTGCAAATATATAATGTTATCTATAGATTAAAATTAGATTTTGTGTGATGTATATGTATATGTACACATGAGTGTATATACATAGGTAATAGCAGTTGGTGTAACACATAACAAATATATGTGCAATAACCCAACAACAAAAACTTAAACTTATGAATTCCAAAACTGTAATCAACATTATTACTGTAGTGTTTTCCCAAAACATGCAAAACTTTGTAAGTAATTGATTTTACCAAGGATGCTTATTTTATTAGCCAGTTAGACCTCTTGGGTTTAGTTTGATGATTTTGATTTTTTTCTTCCTTGTGCAGCTGTAGTGTAGGTTTTGGTAATTTATTCTAGGAACAATAAAAGTTTTAAATAAGGTTTTCTATCAACACACTTGTACAGAAGACACCCTAATGAATTACGTATTTAACTTCAGCTGGTGCAATATTTTGCTTTTGAGACTTTTCCTTAAGTATTCTTTGGATGTGAAATTATTTTTCTATATAAGGAGGTAGCAAAGATAATTGTGGCTTAGTCAAACAGAGTGGCTCCATGAGTGTAAAATTGTTAGATTAAAAAGCCAATGTGCGTGGTCAAGAAATTAGACCAAGAGGGACAAGAGACACGGAAGAAAATACAATGTGGCTCAAACTCACAGTGTCTTACAAAGACAAACAAATCAAATTAGTTCCTGTAAGAGCATCGCACAATACTATTTCTTGATATTTTTCTAGCACTTTTTCCTATTAAATTCACAGCAACTTACAAATAAATATTGAACTCAACTCTTCAATGCAGTACTGTTAGGAAAGCATGCTCCTTCCTGGACAATAAGTGCTCACCCATTATTTATTAGTTACTTCCCAAACCAGCAGAGCTTTGGGCTTTTAAAGAGACACTTTGCTCCAAATAGGTTGCATTACTGTAACTAAGTATCTAGCTTCCAACACACTAATTATCTTCTCAGAAGAGGCAACTTCTTCCAGACTTGGTGACTACATTCACAGTCTTATACCAAAGGACTAGGAGTCAGGATTTCTCTAATAGTTGTTTACCTTGAGGCGGATAGACTTTCAGCTCCATTTTAAAGACAGGAAAAAAAGGGAAGAAAAGTATCAGGCCCAAATCACAAACTGTGTTTGAAATACAGAGATTTCTGGTAGTAAAGAAACCATGCTACATCCTGACACACACACAGCAGTGAATTGTGGTGGTGGCCCTCCCACCCTGAAATTTCCTGGTGAAAAGTATAAAAATATTCAAATTCAGATTGACCTTTTTTTAAATTTCTTCAAAGACTATCCAATGTTCCACAGTTCCCAAAATAAAAACTTATTTCTTATACTGCGATACTCCAAATAATTTTTATTCATCAGTCTCTAAAGCACATTACTTAATCTTAATTTCTACATAGCAGCAACAATAGAAAATTAGTTTTCAAAATAATTGAATAATATTCATCCATTCAACAAGCACTGATTAAGAATTAGATACCAGGGCCAGGGATATAGCTCAGCAGCATAAGCGCCTGCCTGGCAAATGCAGGTCCTGAGTTCGATTCCTGATACCAAAACAAAAACAAAAACAAAAAACTAGATACTAAACCTTGTACTAGGGTCTCCCTTTTCCACAATGGCATAAAGCCTTTCATTTCTTTTAAATTTTTATCACTTTGATATGTTTATAACTTTAAATGTGTAACAGTTTCAGTATTATTCATTAGTACTGTTAGATCTCATACTAAAATAAAACCAACTTCTGTCCTTTTCCTTGCCTGTATGATTACTCTGAATTCCTGTGTGCTCTTGTCAAAATTATGTCCTTCTTAATAGCATGTATCCATTTATTAATTGTAATAGTCTTATTTTTTTTAATTCTAACTAAGGAAAAAGTTTATTACGCTCTCCACTTCAATCCAAACTTCCCCTCCAAGTATACCCTGTTGTCATTCTGAAAAATTTCTTTTAAAAAAGTATTCAGTGTGGTGAGGAGAGGCAGGGCAGAACTCTGAGTCTATAGCTCCCCCTGTAGGCTCCCAATCTATATCCATCTTCCTGTTTTCAACTCTAGCTCAGAGGTGCCAGGTGCTTCCAATTCCTGAAATTTAATAACTTGTCTTCCTGCTTCATGCAAATAAATTGTGACTTTTCTTGTTTTAATAAGTCAGTTACCGCTGACTGTCTACATTCAAACTCCAAAAATTCTGTTGATAACACTCTATTTTCTTGTTACAATCTCCTCATCTATATTTTGTCCTTATAATCTTATGCTTTTAAAAAAATCTTGTATTATTTTTTTTCAGGATATAGGGAAAGAGGGCCTGGAGGTATACAAATGAAATATTTTTAAAGTGCAATGTTTAACTAGGAGACCCTAATATTTTCAATTAAAAAGTTTACTGAAATTCTGTTAATTAATACTCAGAATAATTCTTTAAGGTAGGCAGGTAAACAATGTACTATTTGCTAATAAAAGAACAATATTATGCTTGTTTTACAGGTGAGGAAACAGCACCATAGATACAGTTTAAGTAGCTTGCCTAGAGCTAAATAGCTTATTAACAACAAAATAAATATTGGGGATTAAAGTTTTTGTAGCTAATCACTTTCTGTAGGAAGCATCCAAAATGCTCCAGTAGGAATAGCCACACCCAGAACTAGAGTACTGGCAGAACATATCTAATATCAGACTCACACTCAAAAGTATTAGAACATATCTGATCTAAATTCAAATGCCAAAGAATTCTAATTCTTTTCATCCTCATTAACTCTTTTCTTCAAGAAAAAGACAGGTGAAATCTTAGGTCTGCTTATATTCTAGAGAAAAGAAACTCATAAATAAGTGAGAAAAATACCTCATCATAATCTTACGCAGAGGATTAAAACGCACTGACTTGAGACTTAGTGGTTCGGTGATTATTTTAGATTGAGGTCTGTGGAAGTGGCTACAGATCTCACGCAACAATAAGGAAGAGAGATTAACCAAGCAGAAAAAGTGCCAGAAGACAGGATAGGCAGTTCACAGATAAACTATAGATTACCTACAAATTCAAAATGGTCATCACTTTTACTCAAAGAAATATAAATCAAAACAATGAGATAAAATGTTTCTATAATATTGACAAAAACCAGAAAAATCTGACAGATCATCAGGTATGAACACTTTGGAGGAATTTCTGCATTAGTGAAAACTAATTTAGTTTTGGAGGACAATTTAGCAATAGCTGTCAAGATATAAAATGTACATCATTTTTGCAGAAGTGTTGAAAGATATATGGATTCCTACATGGAAATTTACACTTGTATTATTAAAACTGTAAAAGTTCAGGAGAAAAATTTTAATGCCTACCTATATGGAACAATAAGTTAAACCATTCACACAATGGAACATTGCAAAACAGTTCCAAAGAATAAAGTCACTCTGCTGGGAAAGAAAGGTGCATGGAGGATCTATGGAGATATGTGAAGTAATGAGATCAGTTCAAAGCACTTATTAATGAAAAATACAGCACACCAATTTCAGCTTTTATATGCTAATACATGTGATATTTAAAAATGCTTTGAAAAATACACAAGAAAATGTTAACTGTAATTATCACTGGGTAGGGGAACTTGAAGTGTGGATGAACAGGAAAAAAGCTTTATGTTAAGAGATTTAAACCAGGCATGGTGGTGCAGGCCTGTGATCACAGCACTCAAGGCTGAGGCAGGAGGATCACTGCAAATTCAAAACCAGCCTGGGCTGCAAAATGAGCTCCAGGCCAGCCCAAAATGCATAGCGAGACCCTGTCTCTAAAAGACAAAAACAAAACAAACAAATAAAAAAAAAAACAAAAAACCAGAGAGAGATTTATTATTCTTGTGGAGGACAATTCTGTTCCTTTTGCTTTCATTTATTTACAAACTCCAAAATAAGTGTAGTTTTTAAACTGGGCATTGTGGCAGATGTTTTTAACTCCCGTACTCTGGAAGGCTGTGGCAGGAGGATTTCCAGTTCAAGCCCAGCCTGTGCAACTCAGCGACTTAGCAAGACCCTGTCTCAAAATAAAAATTAAAGAGAGCGATGATGAAGCTGAGTGCAAAGATTTTGGGTTCATTTTCCAGTACCACAAAAAAAAAAAACAGTTCTTTTTTTAAATTTAGAGATGTAAAAGAAGAAGACACTACAATGGAGCTCAGAACTGCTTAAGCAGGAAGCAAAAAGGAAGAGAGAAGAACTATACACACCATCCTATTGAGAGGCAAGCATGAGGAGAAGAGATAAAGAGCTGGCGGGAGCCTGGCACAGGGAGCTGATGAGGCTTCTCCATTGTTCCAGATGGCAGAAGGGAAGATGCTGGCTTCGCTATGCTCAGGATTATTATCCTACAACCAGCAAAGGACATTTACTAGGGAGAGGCTGATTTTTCTTTGGTACCTAAAAGGATAATTTCAACTAATTAATTTATTCTCCTGAACTGACAGCCCCTAAGGATGTATCTGCATGCCTTATAAGCATATTCTGGGTTCATTTACTGGGTTCTCACACGAATGTGCAGTATTTAGTTGGACAAATACAAAATAAGTTGTTCTTGTTCCAGGGACTGAGCCCTGTCCCATGTGATACATAATTATTAAGCACGGAACATTTTCAAGACACCCGAAACCACGCCGAAGGTTCAGATATGCAGCTCCCCTCTGAAGGGACTCCCGGTGCAATGAAGGAGGCAGCCCCAGAAACAACCGTGATACAAAGCAAAAGGATGTGAAACACAAGTTCAGGCAATGACACGGGAATATAGATGGAACAAGAGAAACGGGTGTTCAACACTTTAAATCTATCCACAAAACTCTCCAGAGAAGGAGCATCTTATCACTGTGCCACATGACTCACGACATCCACACAGGGTGCCAGATGAAGAGGGCACATCGGTGATACGATGAACAGAACACCATCGCGGAGACTCCAGGCACAGGACTTCCTGTAACACCGGGAAAGAAGCTCACGGTGAATGAGGGAGCTGCTGCACCCAGCACCACTGCCTGGCATGCTGGGGAGGACCGCGCAGCCGAGGAGACGCGGGATGGCACCAAGCAGTGGGGCTTGGAATCCACGCTAAGAGCAGGACGTGGAAGTTGCCATTTCCAGCTGGAGGTTGTGCAGATCAGTTCTCTGGGCACCACATCGTTGGTGTTGGTAGTGCCCTGCTCTACAGAAGGGTCGACTATTCAACAGACAGACGCTCACGAGGCTGATGGTTTGAGAAACTTGATGAGGCTAGAGCGAGAGGCGTGTTCCAACGCCACGCTTCAGCGTAGTAATTGAAGGTGAAGACCGGGGCATTTCAGTATCATGTCTGAATTCCACTGGGGCGTGTGCTGACATGGCTCGGTCTGGCTGCTTCGTGTAAACATTAAAGTGCTATTGACTGGCAGACAGATTTCTCCCAGAGGATGCTCTCTCAATCCAACAAGAGGCAAGGAACAGAGGAAGCAGGAGGGCTGAGGTCAGGGATCACGATCAGGGAAGGGTAAGAACTCCTGCCTTTGAGCCTGGAATGGTGATGTCTGCTTGTAATCCCAGCACTCAGGGAAGCTGAGGCAGGAAGATTCCACGTTTGAACACAGTACTGACAACTCAGTGACTTAGTGAGACCCTGTCTCAAAATACAAAATAAAACGGGTTGGGAATGTAGCTGATTGAAAAGACCCCAGAGTTCAATCCCCAGTACCACAAAAAGAAAAACACAACAAAAACACTCCTGCTTTTGAATATTGTTTAATATTCAAATAGCTTTCAGGAGAGGAGCTTTCAGGAGAAGGAGGCTGGGTCAAAGAAGTCCTAGTTCTGAGACTACCTACAGTGGTGGCCTTCACTAGCAAGAATGAAGAGTAAAGGTAGAAACTGTGCTCAAAAGTTAAAAGGAGTCCAATCAAATAAAAGGAAATAAATTCTAATGAGAGTAAAACAGCTGAGAAAAATAGCACCAACAGTGTACAGTTCCCTTTACTAACTACTGTTAGTTCTGTCATCTTGATTTAAATAACTGGATTACAGCTATAGTAATCATTGAATGTACAGTTCTCCCTCCCACCTCTAAATATCTCCTATCGACTTAATTCTATTTAAAAAAAAAAACTTTCTTTCACTAAAGTTATTATTTACTGTGGAAAATGTAGAAACTATAAAGGAAAACAAAATCATCATTCATAAATCCCTCCAACCAGAAGTAAGCTCCTTTAATGCGTCAGTGTATTTGCTTCCTGATTTATACACATAACTTACAGCTTCTTATCACCTTGGGTCACATTTTCAGGCTTCCCATGTGGCAGGCTTTAGGATACATTCTCTACATGCTTTCTCTCATTTTGATCCTAGAAACACTGTCATGAGGCAAACAACATCACTATCAGACACAACAGATGAGGGTTGGAGAGGTGAAGTAATTTGCACAAAGTACAGTAAGAAGAAGAAGAAGAAGTAAGTTTTACAATTTGTCTGTATTCTTTTGTAGTCTATTTCTTTCATTTTCACAGATATGAATATATTCCTATGATATTAAAACCCAGTCATTATGTCACAGTATTCTCAACTCCAAAACCTTCAAGTTTGCTATCAATGAACAAATTGTTCCATTTTTTTGCATTAACTCCACTTAAAAAAAAAAACACATCCATCTTATGTGAATCTCTAATTATTTTCTCAGAACGACTAAGTATCTTTTAGATCTAATACTTTTATCTTTTTGAAAACTGTTCAGAATTTGGTATTGCCAGAGTCTTTCAGGTAATCCTTCATGAGTCACAGTACTGAAGAGTTTGTAGTGTACCAATTAATACTTTCTAGAGTATAATTTTCTTGCCCTAGGAAAAAATTCAAATAGTTATTCATATTTTCTAAAGATTTTTAATTCCATGATTATCACCCCAGTTGAAATTTAGAAAATGTTTTTCAAATTACCTCAAATTCCACTGGAATTTCCATTGAAATTATTTTAAACTGACAAATTAATTTAGACAGAACCATAGTTAATGCAATACTGAATTTTACCACTTAGGAGCACTATCCATATCTACTTTATTGAAACTGATCTTTATGGATTACTGGAAAGTTTCCTTTTTTGTGGTTTTTTGTTTTTTTAGCTATTGAGCAATTTTTATCCAGCTGTTTTTTGATGAGATCTTTTTTTATCCCATTATACTTTCTAGTTAATTTTTTGCTGGTATTTGAGAAAGTTGATTCATATGTATTTGTTTTGCAACTGTCTTTTATTGATTCCACTGTTTCTAATCATGTTTCAGATGATTCTCTGGGGTTGTACAGGCAAATTGCTCTCATCCATAAATAACTTATTTCCAATAATTAGAAAAGTTATTTTAAAATTTCATTTCTTGCCTTACTAAGTTAGCCAACACAATTTCTAAATCTCACTCCAAGCAAAATAAAAAGTCTTTGTTTTTTGGTGTTAAAAATGTATTCAATTGAATACCTTTGAGAAGTACTAGATTAGAATTTCCAGAACAATAGTGATTAATAATAGAAGATGTAAGTATTTTTATGTTTTTCACTATTCCGATATTTCAAATGAACATTTCAAATTCAATCTTAATTATTGGTTTGGAGGGTATAGGTATTATTAATGAAATTTCTATTTTTCTAGTTCCCTGAAGTTGATTTTTAAAAAATTTACAGCAGAAGTTAAAGTTTATCAATGCTTTCCTATATAACTAGAGAGATAGCCAAATGTTTTTCTCTTGTGACTTATCCCGTTGCGGTGATAAAAATATCATAAGCCGTAATATTCCTTTTCTGCAATAAACTTTATTCTGCCTTGGTAAATTGCTACTTGAGAGAAAAATTCTATTGGTCATAGTTTCTTTTACATGTTAGTATCTTTTTATCTAGCTATAAGATAGCTGTATGTGTGTACATATATATTTTTTTAATCGGGCTGTTACATCATGGGGGTGATAGTTAAATAAAATGCTAAAGTATTTTAAATTTTTCTATGCTTTGAAACAATTTGTAAAATACAGGTAGAAAAAAAAGTCTGCTTCTCAAAAATTCAGTAAGACTTGCTTCTAAAATTATCCAACTTCAACCAGTTGGGGGAAGTCATTCTCAGAAAATTTTTCAAAGCACAAGCATTTTCCTTACTTTTTATAATTTTTAATGCTTTGAGTCATTTTAGTTGTATTTTCCTGAAAATATCATTCACTAGCCGGGCGTGGTGGCTCATGCCTGTAATCCCAGCACTCGGGAGGCTGAGACAGGCGGATCGCTGTGAGTTCGAGACCAGCCTGGGCTACAAAGTGAGCTCAAGGACAGCCTGAACAGCATAGTGAGACCCTGTCTCAAAAACACCAGGGCTGGAGATCTAGTTCAGCGGTCTAAGCGCCTGCCCCGAAAGCGCAAGGTCATGAGTTTAATCCCCTGTGCCGCAAAAAAAAAAAAAAAAAGAAAGAAAATCATTCACTTAATTCCAATTTTCAATTAATTAGCATACTTTTACCTGTAGCAATAAAACTTTAATCTTTCCCAAATCTGGTTCTAGCCTCTTGTATGATGTTGTACATTGTGTTTTTACTAATCTCTTTCTGATTAGTCTTGCTGTAGGTATGTTTATTTTGTTGACTTTATCAAAGAATAAGTGGCCAAATATTTAGAATGGCTGCTTCAAGTTTTATTCATTTTTGTTCTGATTTTAATTACTTCTTTCATTATCACTTATTGTTCTTATTTTAAATTTTGTGTTGGATGCTTAATTCATTTAGCAAGTATTGAATGGATTACAAAGTATTGAATGGATTAAAATTTTCTTTCTCTGAGCACAGTGAATTCACAAAAAATTCTCTTGCTGGAGTTTTTTTGTGTTCCAAATGATGATTTTTGTCACCTAACAGTTTGAGTATTTTCTGATTTTGTTGCTGTTGTTGGTGGTGACGGTGTTGGTGTTGGTGTTGGTGTTTTACCTTCAAACAAAACAGAAAGGCAAAAAAGGGATCAAGATGAAAAATCATTAAATCGGTACTCTAAATTAATAAAAATCCATACTGAGAGACCCAAAGTATGAACAAATTAAAGCCCAAATAAAAGATAGATCATATGATAATATGAAACAGGGAGATAGAACTTTTGCAAAAGGAAAATGGAACAAGAAATGGAGAAAGAGGGAGAGAAGTGCAGGGAAAGAGAATAAAGAAGAATGAAGATGTGTGAAGCACATTCTCCACCATCAGGTTTGACTTGGGCAGGACCTTCCAGCACCCAACCTGTTGTTCAGCAGTGGCATTGTTCTCAGAGAAAATCCAGCTCAGCGCCAGTGCTGTTGCCCTCAACAAATACAGGATGTCATTAAAAAAAGGATGTCATGGAATCTTCCAAGTGCCAAGACATCTGAAAACATCCATACATTTATACCAGACGCTTTGAGGACTTTGTCCACTGAGGCACTGGACATTCAGAGAACTTTGACCAGTGATGTTCTCTCGGACCTCCTCACCTGAGGTCCCTTGCCTGATCTCCCCACTTGATTCCCCCTCCCCAGTACAAGCCCTGTAAAAGGCTCTGCTTTTCTTTGTACCCCATGGACAGGTTTCTACCCTCTGTCTGCCTGGACCTAGGCACAATAAATTTGATGCTGTGATGCCGTCACACAAACCTGGTGGTCTCTAATGGTCTCTGACTCACGCCATTCTTTACATTCGCAATGAATATAATCATTGTGTACTTCAAACACACACTAATAAAAAATAACTTCAAAAATTCATACTGGGCAGGGCATGGTGTCACACACCTATAATCCTAGCACTCGGGAGGCTGAGATAGGAGAATCACTGCAAGTTCAAGGCCAGGCTGGGCTATAAAGTGAGTTCAAGTCCAGCTTGAACTGCATAGTGAAACCCTGTGTCAAAAAGACAAAACAACAACAACAACAAAGAATCCATACCAAAAGGCAGGGTCTGCCTTAGTCTCATTGGTCACAAGTACAGCACACACCCCTGGTGGAACCAATCACAGTCAAGGAGAATGGAGCTCCCATGAGTAGCAAGACCATCAGGAACTGAATACCAGCTGCTGGGGTTCTATCTCCCTTTCCTGAGACATAGGCCATACAAGGTATGATGGACACTTGAAGAAAAAGGCAGTTTTAGAAGAAAAGTAGTAATAAGCAATATTTGATGTTGCTTTCAATACCTTGAAATTCTCACAACACATAATTATTTCCTTACAGCACAGGTTACTACAAAGTGGTAAACTGCTACAAAAGAAAAAGCACAATGTATTTTTTTTGGTCTCCTTTTAGTTGCCTACCTCCTCTATTAAAATGTAAATGTCAGGAGGGCTGAGATCCTGTCCATATTGTTCTAGTTTTAATTATTGTTCATTTATTTTGTTGATGCTCTCTAGTAATTGAAGGAAGTACCTACTTCCTTTTTAATTTAAACCAATACATAAAAACAAAAAATTATACATATTAATAGGGTATCATATGAAGTCTCTATACATATAGACACTGTAGAATGTCTAAATTAAGTTAAACATATTCATCTCCTCAAACATTTAACTTTTCCTTTATGGTAAAATATTCAAAATTATTTCCTCTAGCTTTTTATACAGCACATTGGTGCTATCTAGAATCACCTTACTATGCAATAGCACACCAGAACTTCTTGCTTCTACCTGACGGCAACTTAACTCCCCCTGGTCAGCTTTCCGCCATCCCTTTCCCCACCTTCCTATCTACTACTTAACTCTGTTTTTAATTGTAGCTCCAGTATTTTACACAGGGCTCAGAACATAAAAATTCAGTATACATGGATAGATTACTGAGATATATCAACAAGAATATTTAAAAAGACAAAATAAAAAAGCTTTAAAATGATATTAGATAGTGTTCCAAGGTTACAGAGACATAGGTATTGCTAAAAAAAAAATCACAGAAATGTATATTCAGTAGTGATTTTACCTTTAGAGGGAAATTTCAGTAAAAGCATCTCTGAATATAAACCATATCATAAGGAATTAAGGATGAAGTGGGTAATAAAGAAGTGGTTACAGTAAGATTACTTTTGTCTTTCTTTAAATTTCATAGAAGTGGAAAAGGCAGTTTCTACGAGGATAACAGGCTGAAAAAGGAGTTAGTTGGCTTGTTTACTTTAGAATGGTACAAGTAAGCATATTTATTTATAAAAAGGAAATAGCCAATGAAGAATATACTGAAGGTACAGAAGAGAAAAGGAATTACAAGTAAATTTCCAGAAGAGGGAACTGGATCAAATATAACATATTGCATGGTTAACCTTAAAGAAAAATATCAATTGTCCTCAGAAGCCAATGTAATAGAACATGAAAGTCAGAGCCACATAGAACAAAACAAATATGTGGTCATTTCAATTTAACTAAAATGATCTCCCTGCAAGTTACTCCACAGTAGGCAATTAATATGTATCTGTTGAATGAATGGAATGAACACACACATGAATAGATACAATAATATAAATGTTGTGCGTTGTATCTTCTTACCATAAACACAATCCTCTGTTTTCTCAAGGTAATGATAAGGAATGGTAGATCCTACTCATCAGGGAATGCCTACAGTGGACATTTTCCAAGAATAGATTGAGCAAAGAGAGAGAAAAGCAAAAATATGGTAGAACAGTTGAGGGCACATCTTTTTGTATTCCACTGTTATAAACTCCCTAAAAATGGAATAATCTATAAACTAAAGCTATTCATTTTGCTGATAGCTACAGTAATAAAGGGAAATAACTTATGTAAAAGTATATGTAATAAAAATATGTTCAATCAATAACCAGAACATATGCACTAATATGTATATTTGTCTAACACTAGAATAAAAATAAGATTAAGAAATAAAAAGATTAATTTTTACTGTTAAACAGCTCAACCCTAAAATTAAATCCTTTGTGAAATACTCTACCAATTAACAGTTTTTGTATCTCAAATACATACACAAAACTTTATAAAGCACCATTTAAAATGCACTAGAGGTTATTTTAGAAGACATCATGTCTATAACTAACATCTCAACATTCTCTTTAGTAGCTGACGATCTTAGGACTTGATATTAAGTTGAAGCTCACATAAACCAATATTTTCACATCAACTGATTGATTGACATTATTGAAAATACAGCATTAACATATTCAAGATTTAGCTTCTATTTATTAATTACTATAATCTTACTGTAACTTTATGTATTTGACAGTAGATTGCTGAGGAAGACTTTGTCAAAACAAAAAGATGTTTGTTTTTTGGAAAACAAAGTAAGGGATAAAAATGTTTCATCATTCTTTATCATTTACATAGT
>RJWT010028278.1:0-15261 GCA_004365215.1 Cuniculus paca | reverse complement strand
GGACTAATCCCTTTCTCTAATGAGCTCATAGCATCAAGCAAACTAGCAACCTGAAACGTCTTTCTAATCCCCTCAGCTCATCTCCCTTCAGTGAATCCAAACATTCCCAGTGCCAGGCCCTGGCAGTTGAGAGCAGCCATGGAGGAGTGGAAAATGCACAGGACCTGTTAGCAGAACATTTGGGTGGCTTCTAGCTCTGCCACTTTTAGCCAGAGCTAAGATGTGTTACCCACAAACTCTCTCTCTGCCTGCCTCAGTTTTCTCACTTGAAAAATGGAATAAAGTGTCTAAAGGTCAGAGTAAATAATAAAGTACCTGAAATCACCCCAGTCACTGTAAAGATCTATGTAAGTCAGGGTCAACTGTCAAATACTTTCAGATTCTCTATTCCCTTTCAAAAGCTTGATATTTTTTGCATGGGAAGGCTCATTCCTTCATTTTTGGGTTTCTTGCATCTGACACAGTATCTATCACTTAATAAGGACCTCAGCATATACTTGTTAAACTAGTAAATGAGAAAATTGGAATACTTACCACTGGATGTTAAAGTATCTGCCCTTCCTCCAGATTAAAAGGTAAGGAAAGGAACCTTAATCCATAGAAAATTTGAAATCTTCAGGATGAATTTGAAGATAATTACTTTTTTCTGAATACAATGTGCATCGGTGTATATGTATATGTGATTAGTTTTCCTTCTGGTGGCTGAAGGTCTGTCTTAAATTTGAAGAACATTACACCTAAAAAACCTTTGGTTCCTGGTTATGTGAATATATCTTACTTAGCATTAAGAGAACAGAGATGGACTGATGGATCAGATGCTCTAACTTGCTCTTGATTGACCCTCCCATCTGTCCATTCACTGATAGCAAACTGTTCCAGAGCACTGACTATGTCAAAGCTCATCTTCACTACAAGGTGAAAAATGTTCGAAGCAGCCTTTGTCTTTCATGATCTGCCCTCCTAGATCATGAAGCATTTGAAATTGAAATACTGCCTCTACATATTAGTCAGCTTCTTGATATGATAATGAAACACCCAAGGCAATCAATGTAGATATAGATATATGCTTTATTTTGGATAGTGATTCTAAAGGTTCCAGACAAAGAGTGATAGGCCTCACTGATATGGGCTTCTGACAAGTGTGGGACATCATGGTGGAACACATGGTAGAGCAAATCACTTCCATCACTAGCCTAGAAACAGAACAAATGGAGACACAGAGAGGCCAAAGTCTCTCGGTCTCCTTCAAAGGCATGCCTCCAATGACTTAAGAACCTCCCATACACCCTGCATCTTCAAGGCACACAGCATTTTGTAGTAGCATCACCCTATTGATCAAGTCTATGGACCTTTGGGGAGTACAATCCAAACTCAGACCATGTGGCATTTGCCAGCATCCTTTATCTTCAGTTTTGTAACTTCAGAATTCAAGACTCTGGGACTTCCCTCCTTTACATATGAATTATATAACTGAGCTACATTGCTACAGAATCCTCCAAAAATCCCATCTCTGAAAACTGTACATGGCAGGTCTGAGTCAACTTGGAGAATGGTCATGATTACTTTGCACTATAGAACATATGAATTGGACATCAATGAGGTACTGTTGCCTCCCTACCACCTTTACATTGTCTTTCTGTGGTTGCACCAAACACAACTTTTCTGTCTTCCACATCCCTGGGTGTAACCCTCCCTGTGAATCTGTTTTCTATCTCTCACTGTTTTTCAGCTCCCCTCCTTTCTTATCCCTCCACCTTTCTCTCCTTTGTCTATTTTGTTTTGCCCTGAATGTTCATGTACCACACCTTTCCTGCAGGGATTGCCATTGCCAGTTGCTTTTCACATCCTATACCCTTTATTCCCCACCTTTATGTTTCAACCACCACTCAACCTCTATGAAAAAAATTTTCCTTCTCATGCTTTATACTTCCAAATTTTCTTCTCTGTGGGTTTCTGCCTCTCTCTCTCAGGCCAGCGACTCCATTGTTATTATGACCATATATAAAGTTTAATGTGTCCACAAGCCATTTTACACATTCACAAAAATCAGATCTTTTTTTTTTTTTAATCGTCTTCTAAGAGCTCCCTGTGCTGAAGACAGTGAAAATATTCAGCCAGGCCTGAGCTGGTTCATCACACCATTATGACCCCTAAAATGCAAAGCTGGGTGGTGGATTTTTATTGTTTTTGCTATTCCTGAAGAGGGCCAAATGCTTTTCAAGGTTATATGCAAAGACAAAATGTTGATCGTTTCTATTTAAGCTACATCCCTCAGCGTTAGTAGTATTAATAATAGGTAACATTACTTAGTATATACTAAAAGCCAGACTCTGCATTAAATGTTTTATATGCTTTATCCTACGTAATCTGCACATAATATGCAGGTGCAACATACAGTATTTAAATGAGGGGCAATATTTAATAGAAGAAAATTGAGAAGTGAAGTTAAGTAACGAGTTCGAGGTCAAACAATATAAAGGTCAGAAAACTTAGATGGCTCAAATGCAGGCCATTTGGTTCTGGAGCCTACCAGCTTAAGGATACACTGAAACTGACTTTTAAAAAGGTACCTCTTTAAGGCCTAGAGAACAAAATAAGTTAAAGACAATTATGACAGAGTAATTTATATTGCTGTTATGCCTCTCTTCCTGTGAAAATCATGCTTAGCATCTCTCTTCAAAATCTCTTATAAGAAGTTGGGTGTTCATAGCACCTCTGTCCCCCACTGAGTTTACCATTGTTTTCTCCAACCTAAAAGACCATGAATAATAAGGGTAGCAGATTCAGACCTCAGAAAATTTCCTTGTGCAGCAAGAGGTGCGTGTGCTGCAGACCTGCACAGGACATACAGAGTAGTAAAGCAGATGCCTTTCCCACAGAATAATAGGCAAGCAGATAATCTTGGGTGTGCCCTAGCTCAGCTTTCTAACAACAGATGCATGGGTTGGTTAGCCAAGTGATTCCTATTGTTTACATATCTTCTTGCTTTATCGATGGTGTTTAAACTCCACCTCCTTCCTCTCTTGGTTTGTCATTTTCTTCACTCAAGGCATTTATAATCTGCCATATTATTTCACTTGGGAAATATTAATATCATTAGTTATTATTTTGAGGTACGCAGAAGCCAATACTTTAAAGTTGTAATTTTTTCCAGAGCTATTAAACCTCTTAGTGCGTAGCTTGCATAACGTATATACTTTCTGGCTCCCAGTACAGTGCTCTTTCCAAACAATGTTTGGGAAAGTGTAGATTATGTACAGCACAAGGATTGGCTGCTAAACCCACACTGGCAGCATCCCACTCAATACCAGCCTTTCTGAGAAGTCTCTCAGAGTTTCAGTTCACACATGTACTTTCACCAGATGGACTTCAAAACAAGCCAAAATACCTGCCCTGTACTACTTGATATTTGCAGTAACTCACATGCCCAGTCCCACTACCTTGAAATTTATTGCTGTCCAGATGCTAGTCACAGCATTGTAAAAGGACACCCTTAAACCCAGGGCTCCAGAAGGTGAAACAGTTGTAGAATAATAATCATTGATGTGCAAAAACTCACACAACAGAAAATAAGGCATCATTTTAGGAATTCAGTATAGAATGGCAATTAATAGAGACATCATGCTTTTCTTCAGAGTCTGTATTCTAGTGAGTAGATTGACAATAAACTAACCAATACATGAGAATTGGGAGGGCTTCTTGAAGATTTGAAGTCTGAGAAGGAAGAAGCATGTAAAGACTGGGAGGAAAGAGATCGATTGGACAGAAGTGACTTACGGAATTCTTAGAAATCTCCTAGACAGTCCAGAGAGATGGGAGAATAAGAAGGAAAGAGAGAGGAAGAAGATACAAGTTGCCAACTGCCAGATGGTACAGGGCCATATACATCACAGCATGAATGTTGGGCTTTTAAATGCAATGAGAAACATTTAATTTTAAACTACATGGAAAGATGATTTGATTTATCTTTTAAAATATCATTTTATGACAAAATTTGAAAAGTACCCAAAGTAATCAAAATAGTATAATGAAATCCCTGTATCCATTGCCCAGATTCAACAATTACCAACATTTTGCCATTCTTCTATCATGTGTAAATCCACTCACTCTCTACTCTCTCATTTGTTTATTATTTTATATATTTTCTATTTTGAAGTAACTTTACTTTGGTGAAATATATAAATCTTAGCTGTATTATTTTGGCAAATAAAACCCATATTATTATCAGAGAACACTTTCATCTTTCCATAAAGTTCCCTCTTAGTCCCTACAAATTTCCCACTCCATGAGGCAATGATTGTTTATATTTTTAAATCTTAGATGAGTTTTGCTTGTTCTAAAAACTATATTCATGGAATTATACAATGTTATTTTCTTATGTCCATCTTTTTCATTCAGCATAATCTTCTGAGATTTATCCATATCAGTGTTTTTCCTCTATTTTAGCCGATTACTATTCCACTGCATGAATATATACCATGTTTGTCAATTAACTTGTTGATGGACATTTGAATTGCTTCCAATTTTGGCCTATTATGAATAAACCCACATGAATATTGTAAAATGACTTCTGTAGACATATGCTTTTGCTTTGCTTGGATACATAACTAACGGTGGATTGATTTATACTTTTTTAAGTGTTGGGAATAGAGTGGAGAGGTCAAGGATTGTGGCAACAAAACCAGTGAGAGGCCATTAAAATGGTTGAGGGAAGAGATTATGGTGGTTTACACTAGGCAAGGACTGGGATAAAACTGGAGGGGGACAGGTTCGAAATTTGTATGAAGAATGTAATCAGTAATATTTGATGACAACACAAATATAAGTGTAAGAGAAAGAGTGAATGACAAGTGTATCTCTAACTTGATTAAATAGAGTACATGTTGGGATCATTTCTTGCAACTGAGAAGACGATGAAAAGAAAATCCAAGGGTTTGATTTTTCAGTGACAGAAGCATCCGAGGTTAGACACCAAGGAGGCACTTGGAGTCTAGAGCTCAGAGAAAAGGCAGAGCTACTGTTGTTCTTGCATACAATTTCCACACTTGCCAGATCCAGAATTCTCCCTAAAATACCTTGAAATACAGAAGAGGGATAAAAGTAAGTTTTATTTCATGGGACAACTCTGTCAAATTGGTAACAGTCACCTGGGATTCTATGAAATAAGAAATTCTGAGACTGCATTCGGGGCTGGTGGGCAGGAAATGGTACTGTGGTGGAACTCAAGGAAGATTATTTTTATGCCTAAGGAAGTAGAATTTCTTGATCAAAACAATCTAAGAAGTGAAAAATGTTCCCTGGAAAAACCAAGCATCAAACAATACAGGTGTAAATATACAATGTGACCTGATATGGATCAATTTATAATTTTTATTTCCCTATTCCAATTCTTCTTTCAAAGCGTTCAATATCTGACAGGTCGTCAAGGAATTATTTGACCTTTCAGATTCAAAATGCAAACAATAAGAATGTTCTGAGTTCTTCATTTTAGACAGGATGCTCTCCTATCTTGTGGTTAAGCAACCCATTCCTGTGACTACCACTCCGAAGCATTGTAAACTTGAATACAGTAACGAATCATTTAAATACTCTGAGAAAAATGTCCAAGAGTGGGTTAGACAGATAATCAATGTTATGTTGGATTATTTTTTCTCCCCAGTAGAAACCATGGGTGAGTGTTTCCTTTATCAATAAAACCATAAATGCATTTTGATTTCATTCATCTAATCATCAAGGTTTATTGAACACCTAATTCATATTAGGCCCAATACTTTGCCTGAGTATAGATATAAATGAGGCATAGGTATTGTGTTTGCAAAGTCTCACCTAGAGATATGTAAATAAACTCAAGAAGAGTTGAGTACATTACTTTGTTGATGTTCCAAGGAAAATCCAACAGGACTCCTCAGAGGATGGAAAACTTCTAAACTCAGTCTTCTAAGAAAACTACATTAAAAATTTCTGCAGAGGAAATGCTGGGAAAGCACAGTCCAAGCCAAGAAGCCAGCATGGAACAGATCTGGAAGCAGGAGACAGCAGTTGGTTGATGGTGAAGCACACTGAGTTTGAGGAAGTCAGGATGAAGCAGCAGAGGTATGCTGGGCCTGAGTGCTGATTGGAATTAAGCCTGCTGCATCACCAGTCGGGGTGGGTAATCAAACATATGTATAAGACAGATTTTTTTATGGCAATGAACTGACTTCAGGAGGTGAGGGAACACAACAGAAAGAAAACTGCAGGCAAGGAGCAACTGGAGGCAAGAAGGCAAGGAGAAAAATTACAAGCACTAAAGCCTAGAGTGATGGGCTAGGGCTACAGGTTAGAATTCATGGTAGTGCTTGGCTACAGAAATGAGGGAGAGAGGAAGGTAAAATTTCAAATATTTGGAAATGAGAGTTGACAAAGCTGGCAGTTAAATGCATCATAAAAGTATTACTGTGAGAATATAGGAAACAGGAACTTCACAAAGTCCTGTGCAGGATGCTTTGAAAATGTCTGTGATAGAGCCAAAGGTCTATCTGATTTCAAAGTCCATACTCTTCCTATTTTTCCACATTCCCAGGCAGACTGACTTCAGCTCCCACTCCATCCTCTAGTAACCATGACAAAGCTCTATAAAGAACTCATAGTCCTCTGGCCATTTTCACACACAGGCACACTTCCACCCATCTAAGCATGGACATATTCTGCTTTTTAAGAAAGCCTAAGTCAATTGTTTCTTCCCGTAGAAAACTTGTCAAATCTTCTTATCTAAAAATAAGAACTCTTTAATTTTCAAACTCTGCATTTACTTCATGCTTCTACAGATCCCCTTAGGTTTGAGCCAGTTCTTTGTGTGCTATCTTTGTATGCTAGGTCGTGAGCTCTTTGATGCTGCTGTGCTGACTCATTCCTATTTGCTTTGTGCTGACTCATTCCTATTCGTCAGGGGTCCCATGGTACTAAGTGACATTTCCTCGTAGAGTTTACATAGTGATACTGTGTGTCTTCTCATTGGGTTGTTATAGGTTGAAACAGTCTGGAGGAACAACTTGCAAATCTAGACCTTCTGATTTGTTCTCTTATCTCTGTTGGTCTTCCTTCCAAGGAGGGCCCACAATGAGCTGGGCATTAGAACTCCATGAATGAAGTGCATTCTTCAAGTAAATCCTCAGCTCAGACTTTTGTCCCTGTGGCACTAGAAGCTTGATTCAAAGGCAAACAGAAGGCCTTGAAATGTTTTCCTTGAAACTTCTTTCTCTTCATTCTCTTCCTAAGTCAGCTACTGCTGTGGATTCCAGAATAATGCAATAAGATTTCTGCCACTATATTTAGGGAACAGGAATGCTCCTGACTCCTCTGAGGAAATTTAGGCAGTAAGGATGGAAAAGAAAGTGAACCCAGGGACCTCATGTAGAATCTTTATGCTCACTGGGTATTTGAAATGCGCCAAGTGACACACTAGGCATGACTTGAGTTCTTTTCCAGTAACTTATGGAGAATGTCAATATTATGATCTCCATTCCTTAATAGAAGAAAGAGATGCTCAGATAAGAAGGGCCCTGTGCAAGTTCAGACCACCAACAAATGGCAGAACCATTTCAAAATTCAACCATTTCCCATGTTTCCAAGGCCTACACACTTTCTTCTACTCTATGCTGCTTCTCAAAGCAAAGAAGACCCTTAAGGGGTTACTTCTAAAGGCCACTCTGCCCAGGGTGACCCTTACAGACTAGACCACTGGAATGGAGGAGGGTTTTGACCACAGTCCAGTCTTTGCATTTTAAGAAAGAGAGAAGTAGGTAAACAATAGATAAGCAGAAGGGATGCAAAAAGTTCAAAAGTTGAGATAAAAGACAAGAATGGAGCAACCAAGATAAAGAATCCTAAGGAGAACTGCTTGGTTGGAGTTTGAAAGACTCTTCTGCCAAGTGGTGAGTGCTTATTAGCACCAACCATCTTTGTTTTCAAGAAACTTGGTTAAACCACTGGCGTCCTTGAGAATGCACTACAACTATCTACTATTTGGTATGAAAAAACTGAGGCACACAGAGATGAAGGGACTTTGCTTGTGGTCCTGCAGATTCTGGGTTACAGAACCTGGCTTTGAGTTTAAGGAGTTTGAGTCTAGGCTCCACCCACCCGCTTAACCACTGGGTAGGCTGCCTGTATGACTATAACTAGGTGTGCTCTGGCTCATAGAGATGAGAATGTCAAATTTACAGTCAAGATTCCTACCCTCTAAGGATCAGGAAAATGAGAAAGAACAGATACAATGTTGTGACCAACACAGGCAATGGTCCTGAACCACCTGGTAATTAAGTCATTCATCTCTATGAAACTCCCCCTGTGATCTGTACAGGCCAGTGGCTCCCAGCCTTGGCTGCACATTATAATCAGCTGGAGAGTTCTTATAAGACACTGTTGCCTGCACCTCATGCCAAGAAACTGTGGTGGGGCCTCGGTATCCACATTTTTAAAAACTCCCCAGGTGATTTTAGTGTGAACCACTGATTCTGGTAAACATGAAACAGTCATCACTGAATGGAAAGCATCATGGAGAATGTGGAAATTCTTCTGTGTAACCTGCTAAGACATTTTCACAAAGGCTTTTCAGCCTCCAGGAACCTCAAGGACAGTCATTGTGTCCTCTACAATTACTTTGGTGTCTTCCATGGCCCCTATCACAATAACAGTTGACTCAATGAATTGTAGAACTGTAGGCTGGATGGAATTTCTCTGATCATTGTGCTTGTTGTTTGTTCTGCAGAATTCTAAGGGTCTATGAAGTGACCTTGGGGTGGTTTCAGGTGGAGGTCTGAGTCACTAAGTTGGAAAATTTCTAGGGAACTTGAAATTGGAGGTCAGAAAGAGCATAAAAAACCAGCCTGCACCCCTTGGTCCAAGTAAGATGCTTTATTATGAAGTCTCAGCTGTGAGACAAGCCTGTACATCTAACCTCAAATCCAAGAGAACTAAAACGACAGCACCAGGTTTCCAATTTAAAACCCAAAGACATGGCAGAACCATTTCAAAACAGTCACTGATATCCTCACGCCATTAGTGTAGCTGGCCATGTCTTGTTCCCTTGGGCTACGGGTGTACATGTCTGCTTCTCATAATAGAATTTTAAAACCTTTAAGAATAGGAACTTGTGTTGTATTTCTTTGTATCTAATGTCATGTAACTCCACAGCCAGTACACAGTAGAAAACTAATAAAGTTTTTTTGGTAAGATAAACACTCAGGCAGACAGCACTTGCTCTCTGAAATTCTCAGTGGTGGGTATGTACAGAGGCCTGTGCCTATGCAAGCATGTACTCAGAAGAATGTGAGAAAAGGGATACAAATATCCTACAGACATAGGAAAAGATTCACATCCTTACTGAAATTTAAAGGAAAGTAAATTTTAAAACATATTTTTTGTTTTGCCATCAGATTTCCAAATGATTTAGATCAGTAATACCCATGGCTAATGGGAGTGTAGAAAATTTGCAGTTTTAGAGACTGTTAGTAGAAATAGAAATTGGTTTGTTTGTTTTGTTTTTGGTACCAGAAATCGAACTCACAACCTTGCACTTGCCAGACAGGCACTGTGCCACTAAGCTACATCCCTGTCCCTAGAAATATAAATTAGAACAGCCCTTTTAGAAGACATACTGCACAACAATTGTAAGTATGGATATTTGGCTCAATATTTTATTTCTAAGAAAATCCAAAGGAAATTATTGGATAAATATTCAAAATGCTGCTATAATTTTAAAAATGGAAATAACCCAATTGTCCTTAAAATAGGACTGATTAAATAAATTGGGTACATCGTACAATAGAATAATGTGCTACCATTATGGATGAGGTAATCTCTAAATGAATAATGAGGAAAGATGCTCATATATTGTTGCTAATTGAAAATTCTAGATTACAAAGTAATATGATTAATATGGTCAAATTTTACTAGATTGTTCATATTTAATATTTAATATTCAATATTAAGAGGATTTTGATAGATAGATTGATAAATGAAATTACCTCCCAGGGATAAACACTTAATTCTTAGTTCAGAAGGTGGAGTTTCTCTGCAGGCATCCCACTTGTGACCTTATGTATTTCTCTACTCTTTCATAACTTTAGTAATCTATGTGGACTACTTACTTTTGCAACCCATTAAATCTAACTCTGTTTCAAAAAAAGACCAAGTGGAGGCATCAGTAAAAGGACAAGGGAGACTCTCAGGTTCCATGTGAATCCTGGCCCAGTTGGGCAGGGGTAGGTGATCTCCTTAAGACTTTCCCATCAGTCCCCTCTGTGAATTGGAGGACCTTGCAAACAGATGCCAAATCAATATACAATGGAAGAAGAGGACAGGGAAGGAAAGAACAGAGGAGAGGAAAGGGCCAACCATTTAGGTATGCCTGGGTTAAAGGATTTCTTGGGATGTAGAAAAGGAGAATCCCAGGAAAACGAGCATGAATGACCAATTTAGCAGGAGGAAGAGTGACTCTGACCTTTCCCTGGTTAGAGAATTTACTGTAGCTTTCAACACCCTCTTATGCAGCAGGTCAACTAGTCCCTTGATGTCAAAAGAGACAGATTCCAATTCCAGGTCTGCTACTAAATAGCTCTGTGATATTAGGCAAGCCACCAATGCTCTCTGGGCATTAACTTTTTCTTGTGAAATTAGAGAGTGGGACAAACAGTCTTTTAAAGTACCTTAAAGTTCCATCACTGAATCCTGAGGCCTCTATCTGAGGCCTGGCAGTATTCTAATGGTGATTCTACAGTAGAGTCTTCTCAGTTTCTCCATGTGCACCCTTAACCTTTTAAGAGTAAAAGCTATGTATATTTCTGTTTATATGTGCCCCTGCATACAGGCCTAAAATTCATGGGTTGGCTCTTGGTCTGGTGGGTCCTCAGGGAAACAGGGGTTGGCTTTCTACATAATTGAGTCTGGTCAGTGCAAGTGGGGCCCAGCATGGCAGAAGAGCATTATTCCTACCCAAGACTTTTAGCAACAGATGAAGTGTCTGAAGGAAGCAAAATGGTAGATGACAGAGCCATTAGATGGGCTCCAGCTGTGCCATCTGGATCCAAGTCAAAAGGAGACTATAGTGGGTTAAATTAAGCTGAGGAGGGCTCCTTTTGCTCATCTCCCAGGTCTACTTTCAGAGATGTCACCTTGGTACTCTGATATCGGTCACCATGGGAATATTTACCCCATAAAAATTGGGAAATGCTAAGAATCTCTTTTTTTATTATTTATTGTTTTTTGAGAATGATAAACCATCAGATTGTCTCATTGGCTGGTTTTATTCAGGAAGAGAGAGGCATCTCCTGGCCTAGGGTTCCTTCTTGGTGCATGCATGTCCTAAAGTTGAAGCATAGAATTTACCCTGTACTGAACAACATTGAAAAGGTCTTTTGCTTCGGAGCGAGGTAAAAACGTCAAAAGTCCAACAGCATGAGGAGAGGCAATGAAAGGGAAGAGAAAAAAAAGAAGTAAGTACAGACATGTAACCCTAAGCATAATATTCATCTAATTTATTCATTTGCAGTTCATCTGGGTGGGAAAGGAGTTTCCCTCCCTACTAAGTATTCATGTAGGAGCCAGGCAACCACTTTGCAAGAAGGTACGAGGACAATCTAATAAAAATAGTAGAAAATGCAAAAGCTTTGGAGCAAAAATGGTTTAGGCTAAAAGCCCAACCTAACAATAAACCATCTGTTTGATCTCAGGTAAAATTATTTAATCACTTTGGGACTTAGTGTCTGCTCTTTTTAGTGACAACAGTGAAATTTAATTAACAGTATCTGTGCCAGTTCAATCCAAGCTTGGCCCCCCATAGGTATGTAACTGACCAGCATTTATAGCCTCAAGTACTGGAACTTAGATCTTGTTTGTGACACTTGTATACCTTGGACATACTTTTTTTATAAGAAACTGGACTTCTGGGAAATGGTGCCAAACAGCTTCTACTTTGACATAAATTCTTCAGTGACCATTCACAAGCTCTATCTAAGCTAGGCAGGTGAACAAATAAGTATAACCTTCAAACTGGCCATAGGAATAAATCAATGCTCTCTGGGGAGGTGACTTTTAGCTTCCAGCACCTTCTATTCAGTCCTAATGGGTACTCATGCAAGCAAAATCCAGGCTTGGGGAAAGATTTGAGGTGAATTTGGGGTGGGTGCAGCATAGAGATATGAATTGGTTCCATTAGGGCTTGGTTATCTGCTATTCAGAAAGATTATGACCACTCACTCCCATACCCCACAACATGGGAGACAGGTTGGTAAGGAAACGAAAATCCCTGGTCAATCTAAATTTAGAACAGTTCAAACATCAGGTCAGTATGTATTCATTAAATGTTAGTCTTCTCTTGTGCTGATCCCTTGCACAATCCATGAAACTCACCTTTCTTCCAGAGATACTTTCCTGCATTAGGGACTCTTACTCTTGGAGAGTCTGAAGGTCATACTCAAAGGCAATGTCTTTAAAGTCTATGAAGCTGATGATGATTGACTTGGTTGATGACTTTTATCCCCACTGCTCCTGGTCCAAACATATCCCTCCAATGCCCAATTCTCAGTAGATTCCTTGAAGCTCCAAGGGTAGCAAGAAGACAGATATGACATGCATCTCAGAAGACCAGAGGTTAGTGGGCATGCTTTTGACTTCTCCGGGGGCAACTCTTTGTTAATTCTTCACTCTGGGTCAAACATCTCCACATCTCTGAGAAGTGCCCAAACCAGAGGGACGGACAAGAAGCAGTATGGCAGACAAGTGCTATATCCTATTTTGGGATATATCTAGAAGCTGCAAGAATGTATATTCAGATTTCCTGTCACTTGCCCAGTACCTGACCTTGGGGTGTATCACTGAACATTTCTGAACTTCATCTTCCCCATGCATAACTCTTATGAAGTCTATTTATTTCTATCCCAATCTACTGACTTCTCTCCATCTGCACTGACCCCTCCTAAGGCTACTTCACCAGTCTCTTAACTGATCTTTTATCCACTCACCACTTTCTCCTCACTCAAACATATGATCAGGGGAAAAAAAGTAACAATAAGGGTGCTTGTAAAAGACAAAGAGGGAAAGAAGGGAAAGATTGTAATGGAAAGTCCTTATCATCTTAAGTAAAGCCATTTTCTAGCAAGTCAGTAAGAAACAAGGAAAAAGATTCTGGCTAAGAATACAAAAGAAAATCTCAGTGGCAGGATGAGGGTGTGACTCTTAAGGCAAAAGAAAATGGCAAGCACGGATGCCCAGAGGTAATGAGAAAGCAGGACAGGGAGGGAAGGTGAGAAGTGTGGAAGGGCAGGCCCGGGCCACTCAGGCTGGGGACAGCTAGATCAAGGTGAAAATGAAACACAAAAAGCCACTGTGATGGCTGCAGAAATGCAAGTGGGGCTGCGGGAGCAAGACTTCTTCCCAGGCCGGAGTTCCGAGGAAGCGAGCCCTCTCTTGAACATCAAGTCAGCCTGAGCAGCACTCTAGTTACTCATTACACACTGCTGCATCTCTTTGCAGCTTCCAAGAGGTCTTGCAGGAGATCCCAGACACTCCCTGCTTCCCACTGAGGTCCAGGGCTGCTTGAAAGAAGGGCATGCTGGAGCTTGCTGGGCTGTTTTTAAAATCCAATTAAACTACGCAGTGAGAAAGTTATATTTATTCATATTTTAAAGATAAGGAAACCGAACTAGATGAATTTTTAAGGCCATAGTGTCAGAACGTGGCAAAGCCAGGACAGAGTCAGTGTTTTAATAATTCGTATTTTTCCCCTTGGTTCTAAAAGTAATGTATCCTTATTATGGAAATACACAAACTAATAAAATAGCAAACTAAAGGTCACCCATAACCTTCTACCAAGAGAGAAATAAAAATTTTGTATATTTCCTTCTAGTTTTTTAATTCACTTTCTGCATATTTACTTATTTACTAGCATAGGATTATACTGATTAGACTTTTAAAATCCTTTTATGTGATGGACAGTTTTTCTGAGGCCATTATATATACTTGAGGAACTGATTTTACTTGTTACATAGCAATACATCACAGGACTACACCACAGTTTACGTGGCCTTTTTTTCTGCTTTTCAACATTTAGGTTGCTTACCTCTTTGAGGGCTTAAAGAAGTTCCCTTGATATAACCTTTGTATGCCCTGAAACTAACCTTTGTGATTTTCAGAGAGTAGCACAAACATACAGATTCAGCGAGGGAAAGTATACATGGAAAGTTATCATGACTAATAATATTAATATGGGGGAAGAACTGGGAGGCACCAGGAGAAGGAGAGAAGGATGTTTCTTTGTGAGGTCTAGGAAGTTTTCATTGAGAGAGTCACAATTGATATGGATCAGCAAGTTTTCTATAAAGGACCACATTGCGAATATTTTAGGTTTTGCAAACCGTATGGTTTCTGTTTTATCTACTGAACTGTGTGACTGAAGGACAAAGGCAACCATAAACAGTACAAAAATAAATGGGTGTGTTTCTTTTCCAATAAAACTTTATTTACAAAACCAGGTAGTAGGCTGGATATAGCCCACAGGTTATGTATAGTTTCTCGACTTCTGATTTAGGTCACTAAAAGTAGAGAGAATGTTTTAGGAACTTAGTAGAAGAAGTAGGAGAAACCAGCTAGAAGTGATTTGAAAGCAGAAACACAAGAAATATCAGGAATGTACTATCAGTCTTGGGGCACTATCATGAAATGTCTGAGGTAGCTAACTTTGTAAGTAAAAAGGTGTTATGGATTAAAAACTGGTGGTCAACTTAACACCAGCTGAATTAAATCAGCATGGTGCTGCATTTAGATGACCCACCTGAGGGAAGTTACCAGCATAAAAAGAGACGTGGAGGGGAAGAGTGTGGTGTTGTGGGTTCTCCGAAGTGCTGCTGTTTGGAGCCATTGGTTTTCCTGGAGGAGCTTGTCAGGCTGGTTCCCCGATATGACTGGCCATTACCATTGGAGGAGCTCGGGATCTTGTCGTTGAGAGTGGCTGCAGTTGACTTTGGGGAGCTCTGCTCTTTATGTTGAGCATCGCTTCCTGGCTCTGGAGGGGAAGATGGTTGCTGTTCAAACTCCAGGAGAAGTTGTCACGCTGGCTTCCTGGCATGTACTTGACTGTTCTCATCGTTGGAGGAGTGCGGGACCTCATTGCCACTGAGGATGGCTGTGGTACTTTTCCGGGAGCCCTGGTTCTTATTTGAGTGTCGCTTTTTGGCTCCACTGTAGAACCTTCAACCTACTAGCACAGATCCTTCATCCTGCTGG
>RJWT010028277.1:0-15262 GCA_004365215.1 Cuniculus paca | reverse complement strand
CAATCGCTTGCACAGCTGAGCTGGGAAGTGGGGAGACCTGCTCGAAGCTAAGCAGCCAGCCTCAGGACTGAGAGCCAGAACTGGGTTACGCATCAGGTGCTGCCTAGAGTGCATTTCTCCTGTAACCACAACAGCCCACTCACGTTCTGAGCACAGGAAGGAACTGAGCAACTCCCTTTCTCTGCTGAAGACAGCATTTCTCTCCTTGCCTAGTATGGAGAACAAGCACAGCTCTGCCATCAAGTCTCACAAGCAGCAACACAAACAGATTCTCAGGCATCTCTCTCCGTTCGGTCCCTCACTATCTGGTCCCACATCTGAAAAGGAGAATTTCACATGCTCCCAGACCTCTCCCCTGGAGGCTTGTAAAGACAAATCAAGCTTTCTTTGTAAATGAAACTTGTTCTTTCTAAGATAAAACACATTTCTTTAAATAAACAGAAGGTTGGTACCCATAGAGAGAGAGAGAGGCTCCAGCCCATTCTGGCCCCAGCTGTCTGTGGAGAACATTTTCTACCTGGTGTTGTCGGCAACTCACCATCCTCACAAAAGGAAAATGCATGAATGCTACCCACAGAAAACATTTGAGCACAAGAGTGATGTGACACTGCTACACAGCCAAAACCCAAGGGCTCTGGAAGTTATGGGAACTTGTGTTACATCTGTCTTCTCTTGACTAAAACCTGAACCTACATGTTTGGAAAACTACATGTCTTGCAATAGACAGCAAGGGAAATTCAAACACCTATCGAATCACTAGTTTATGATAACTACGGAGCATTTTAAAAAGTTAATACTTATAAGCTGGGTGCCTTGGTGCACCCCTGTAATCCTAGCACTCTGCAAGTCTGAGTCAGGGTGATTGCAAGTTCAAGCCCAACCTATGTGATTTGGCAATTTAGCAAGACCATGTCTCAAGATTAAACACAAAAAGGGCTAGGGATGCAGCTCAGTGTAAGATCCTGTCAATCCACAGTACCTGAAAGTAAAATGCTTACAAAGAATATTATGGCACAACAGTTTGTACACCTACATTAGAACAGACACTTTTGATGAGCAATGGCAGCATTCAGAGCACAGCTGGTTCCTCGGGCTTTCAGTCTACCACGGACCAGTGGTTCTCAAATAGAGCAGGTTTACACCTGCCTGCCCCAAGTGGGAGACATGGGCACCATCTATAAACATCAGTGGTGTCGAAACTGCGGCTGGGGAGCGCAATGCTACTGCATCCAGTGGCCAGAGGCCGAGAAGCTGTGCAACACGGGGCTGGATTCCAGTACCAAAAATAAATAAAAACAAGAAAACAATTCCTGCATTGCACAGGATGTGCTCCAACACAGTGACTTAGGAGGCAACAACGTCAATAGTGCTGAGGCTAAGAAAACCCAGTCAAGACCTGAGCTGAAATTCTGTCCCGTCACATTCCCGTTTGGTGTCTCACGTGACTCACCCAACTTCAGTCTACAAAACACTACTTTTCAACATCCAAGCTCTGACTGTCCTCCATTACCACCCCAGTCCCCTGGCACAGCTCAAAAAATGAACAGTTGTTCTCTAAAACTGATTCCACTAACCTGCAGGACGGGGGCTCCTGCATTTTACAAAACATTTGGGAAGACCTGCCCTGGGAACTTTCAGAATGATATTCTGGTGTCTCAAAGAAAATTATGGACAAGGTCTGGGCTTGAGGATAGAGAATATGCACTTGCTCTAACTGCAACAATTTGAACAGGGTAAGAGTGAAACAAGAAAAACATACAGCAAACTCTAAGTTAATGACACTGAAAACCCACAAGGAATAAAGTAACCTCATTCATGTCAAACAACGGTTATGCAATTAGAATTGTAACTCACATTTTACTTTGTGCAGCTTGGGTCAATTATGTTACTATAATGAAACTGACTTTGTTTACATTCAGAGTTATAATGTAATGGTTTCCACATTTTTGTTTCAAAAACAGGTGCAGCACCTCTTTTCGACCAGAGCTACTCATACAATGAAGCAGGACACCCAGGACAATGCCTACAGTCCTCTCTATTCATGAGAATGCTAACCTCCATACCACCAACCACTGAACCAACTTTAGTGTCAGAAATTTCACCCACTGAACAACTCCAGGAACAACTGTGTCACCCAGATCATAAAATCTAACCTAATCGGACTGCAAGCCACGCCCTGAGATGGTACCTCCAATGCTAAGAGTGACAGTAAGTGGCATTTACAGTACTAGCATGGAAACATTTTTAAAAGAAGAAAAAATATGAAAAGGAGCATTTGTTGACAGTCCTCTCCAAATCGTTCTTCCTCGATTTCTGCTATTCTCCTGTTCTTTAACACATTCGGTTCTTATCTTTGGAGAAAACTGGTGTGCTATGTGAACAAGAGGGAGGGCAGCGTGCTGTAGCAACATCAAAGACATTATTACAAGAGCTGCCAGAAAACCTGCAGTCTGAACAAGTTTTGGTCCCACTCACTTGTGAAAAAGAGCCAGGGTCATAAACAGGTACAAACTACTGACAGGGGCCAAGAATCCTCCAGGCACTTGAAGACAATAACGAAAAAAAAAAAAAAGCATCTGTAACAATGAGCTGAAAGGCCCATCTCAGTGCAGAAACACCCCAAAAATGACACACTAGCTATCTAAGGAATGGGAGAGAATATTTGTAAACCACACATCAGAATTCCAATTCAGTAAGGAGATAAGTTCTACCATGATCCAATTAAAAGGGCAAAGAATGGAAACAAAGATTTCTCAACATACATACAAAAAATGGTCACAGATACATGAAAAATTCTTGACATCACTGGTCACCAGGGAAATGCAAAAATCGAAACCACAACATACAGCACATCACCTCATACCCGTTAGAATGGTGATTATCAAAAGAAAGATGTTCTGGTGAGGGTATGGAGACAAGAAAACTCTTACACAGTGCTTCTGGGAATGTAAATTGATGACACCATTGTGGAAAACAGTATCAAGGTTCCTTGAAACACTGAAAATAGAAGCCAGGTGTGGTGGCATATGCCTAAAATCCCAGCTCATCTGAGAGGATGAGGCAGGAGGATAACAAGTTCAAGGCCAGCCTGGGCAACTCACTGAGTCTCAAAGTAAATACAGCATAAAAAAGTTAGGGATGTAGCTCCCCGGTGCACCACCCCTGGGTTTAATATCCAGTAATAACGAAAAACAAACAAAACCAAAAAGAAAAACCCATATGACTGAGCAATCTTACTTCTGTGCATATACTGTATATGTGCCTCAAAGAGATATCTGCACCCCCGTGTTCACGTGAGCATTCATTATTAAGAGCCAAGAGATGGACAGAACCCAGACTCCATCGGTAAATGAACAGATAAAGGAAACGTGCCACGAATGTACAACAGAATACTATTCAGGCTTTCAAAAGCAGGAAGTACTTCCATCTGTGACAGCCAGGAAGAATAAGGAGGACACAGTGAGATAAGCCAGGTTCAGAAAGACAGAACTCCCCATGAGCTCATTTCTACGTGGAACCTAGGAGCTGAATGCACAGCAGCCAGTAAAATGGGGTTACAGGGATTGGAGAACTGCTGACGGGCACAGTCTCAGATCACGCAGGATGAATGAAACCTGGAAGTCTTAACGCGCAGCATAGCACGGTGACCACAGGTAATGCTACAGTATTGTGCATTTGAAATCTGCTAAGAATTTGCGAAGAGAGTACCTTCAGTGTCTTCACCCCACAGTAACTGTAGCAGATGATGGGTGTGTTAACAACCTTGACTGTGGTAATCACTTCACAATGCATATCAAACTGTACACCTACAATCGAAACAATTTCTGTTCGTCAGTGCTATTGCCCCAAAACTTGATAAAGGCAAGAAAAAAAATGGCACTGGAGGCACTGATACCATTGTGCAGGCAGGCACCTCATGGATGAGAAATCACCTCTACTCTACCCCAGCTAATCTGCCCAGGCCTGACCGAACCCTGCATGAGCTATGCCGTGCTTATCCCACCTCCTCTGCACAAATCCTCAGACTTACAGGCCCAAGTGCTGGGGATCAAACCCAGTGTCTCCAACATGCTAGGTGAATATTCCACTGCTGAACTACATTCCCAGTTTAGAATACAAAGTTTTAGAAAGCTGAGTTTGGATAGCTCCACCTCAAAAACCACACAGGTATCAGTAAAAAGATGATCAGCATCATGAATCCTCAAGGAAATGGAAATGAGAACCACGTGCAGACCTCAGTTTAAACCCACTAGGAAGGCTGGGAGCGAGAATGGTGGCACATGAAGTGCTGGGCAAGACGGAGAGAAACTGGATTCTCGCACACTGCTGTGGAGATGTAAAATGGTGCAGCCACTCTGGAAAATAATCTGGCAGTTCTGCAGAAGTTAAAGTTACTGTAGGGCCTGCTAGCCCTGCTTCTAGGTATAGGCCTAAGAGAAAAAGAAACATGTCCACATAAAACTTGCACACAAAGCTCGAGGCAGGAATCTTCACAAGAAGAAACAACCTACATGTAGCTTCTGTTTGGTCGAATGCAGGTGGCACCGCCTTCACTAACGTGTGCTAGAGCATGGATATACCTTGAAAACATTACGCTACAGAAGTAAATGGCGTCAGACACGAAGGGCTGCATGTTACACAAAACGTGCACAACAGGAAAATCCATAGCATTAGAAAGACACAGGGCTGCCCAGGGTTGGGGAGGAGCTCTGCAAAGTAAATGCTAGTAGACGAGGCATCTCTTTTGGAGGGCGATGAAATGGTTGCCAGTTAGATGGGGGTGGTGGTACACCTTTGTAAATATACAAACACTGAGTTGTAATGAGGTAAATTTGATGTAAGTAAATTGTATCTCAAAAAATAAACATACAAATAGGCATAATTCTTCAATAGGGCACTCTACTTTCCATTCAGGAGCTCTTCTCTCCCTCTGAAAAAAAGAAAATATAAAACCCAAATGTACCAAGGAATGCAGTAGAAATTGTATGGCAATATGTGGAGTTATTAAGTACACACAACTTTGTTAATAACTGAAAACCACAACTGACACAGAAGAGTCAAGACACTAATGCCTAATTAACATCACATTTCTTGAATTTCCAAAGTTAGAAGGCATTGCTATGGTAAACTGCCCTTTTTTGGGTGATACTTGGGGAACTGAACTCAGGTCAAGTGAGGCCAAATGCTGCATTTGTCAAGACACCTCATTTTATTGTTAAAAAAATTTTTTTAACCTAACCGAAGGAGAAACAGGATGCGTAAAAGACTTCCTTGTTACACTGCTCCTTCCGTTTGGAAATGTAGTAAAAGGGCTAGACTAGAGTTTATTTATTTATTTATCTGTTTATCTATCTATCTATTTATTTATTTATTTTTTAGTACTGGGGATGAACTCACGACCTCGCGTCGCGCTAGGCTAGAGTTTAAACAGAAGGTGTATCATTAACTGTACGTTAGTAGAGCTGGAAGAACCAAGTTTGTTGTTCTATTTAGTCTTCTCTTGGTAACAGGATATGCATTATTCTCCTAGGGCAAATTTGTTTTATAAAGAAACTTACAGCTGGGTTATTGATGGGCTTTCCAGGGATTAGCTGCATACTCCTTAGAATAAGAGGCTAACCTCATCCTCTTAAACTTCACACACTGCAATCCCACAGATAGCTGACAGCTACAGCCAAAGGAGAAAAATAATCCAACATTTGCTAATCCTTAAACCAATCATCTCCTGCAACAGTGGAGAGCCCTTTAGGTCTACAACTTAATCTCAAGGGACACACAGTCTCTTCCCACCGAAACACCAAGGGCTTTCATTCATGGCTGCCCCCTACACAAACATACACAGCCAGACACCACGCAATACCTCACGTTTTTGTTTCACATAAAATCATTTTAAAGCAATTATAAATCTGTTTTATGAAGCAAGAATATACAAATCTAACCAATAACGAGCTACCACAGGCCCTGACAGAAGCTGTGCTATGAAAAGGAAATCCTATAGCAAGGAAATAAGAAAGGAAACAATCAATGCGGAGATTAACAGCATATTTCTTGAATTCCCAAAGTTCAAAAGTATTGCTAAGGGAAACTGTCTTTTTATTTTTTTGGTGATCCTTGGGGGACTGAAGTCTGTCAGTAGCTTCTCACTGAGCTACCTGCCCAGCTCCTTTTATTTTTTGTTTGAGACAGGGTCTGAGTGAATTTCCCAGGATAGCACTGAACTTAAACTCTTCCTGCTTCACCTTTCCAGGTAGCTAGGATGACAGACATGAGCTAACCAACCCAACACAAAGTCTTCCTACCCCTTACCAGTCATTACTGAGGCCAATAGCAGAAACATGGCCTTTTGTGGGTAAGAAGGACAACCTCTGCCAGTCCTGTGTCTACCTCTTCCACTCTCTCCTTCCAGCATTCCACCACAGGAGTCCCTGTAGCTGTCTGCAGAGGCCTTGTCCTCTTTTCACGTTAAGTAAAAAAGCCAACAAGCCAACATGTTTTGTCCTCACATTTGTGCATTCAACTCAATGTTCTGTTTTTTTGTTTTTTAAGGCAGGGTCTCTCTATGCAGTTCAGGCTGGCCTTGAACTCATTATATAGTCTGGGTTGGCCTCAAACTTGCAGCAATCCTCCTGACTGAGCTTTCTGAGTGGTGAGATTACAGATATGCACCACTATGCCTGGCTCCATCTGCTCTTAAAACTTTTTCTTCCTAGGTTTGAACTCTTAAGTTTATTCATCGAAATCTAAGTGGTGGTGCTTTCTTACTGTGTTCCTATTAAAAGGCATTCACGCAAGACAGCCTTATGGCAGGAGCTGGATCTAATCTCAAATACCTACATCCATGAAACCACTAGGAAAGGAAGAAGTGATCTGCAACTCAGAGCAATTGCCCCAACAGGAGTGTGGCCAACTAGACCTACAGATCAGTTACAGGGACTCACAGAAACCAGGCACACAAAACTGCGACCAGGAGGCTGGAGCACACAGATTGAGGGAAGATGCTGCTGGCCAGGGTCTGGGCTCCAAAAACCATGTGCAGTGTCACCCACCATAGGGGGGACATTGGTAGATGTTAACTGACTCCACAAGGTCACAAAGCAGTCAGTGACATCCGAGTCCCTCTGATCATGGGCCCATGCTTTTTGTCCAAGACAACACAATGCAAGGGAAATACATACATCCACAAATGCTATCAAGTAGGGGGTTAGAAATGAAAAATACAACTATTCAACTGTTTTCTTTAAAGCCCCTGCCTACAACCCTAGCATTTAGGGGCCCGAGACAGAAGGATCAACAGCTGGATTACACAGGGATATCATGTCTCAAACTATGGCATTAATCCCCACCCCCAAAAATCCAAACTCAGCTAGTATTGATGGACTGATTGATTACTTTTCACTAAAAGCAACTACTTCATGGGGTGGTGGCGGGGACGATTGGGGGGGTTCACTGAAAAGTACAGGGAACCTGTCGTGGTGATAGAACATTTCACAGGGTACCAGCCCTGGGCATGTGCAGCTGTCAAAAGTGATCAAGATCTGTCTGCTTCACTACACAGAAATTGTACATAAAATGAAAAACAATCCCTGTATATGTACAGAAATGTATCTCCTTACATGTACATCTATACAGTCAGATCTATAAAAATTATCTGTGATGTACACTTATTTAAAGGAACATATTATTTGGAATCCCACTCAACTAAAATCAATTAGTATTCATCAGGGCAGGTGAAAGAAAGCTTTTAATTTCCAACTCCTCAAATAGCAAAGTGGTCTTGAAGAGTCAGTCAATTTTCCCCCAACCCAAAGAGCCTTTACCGACTCCACAAATAAGATTTTTATAGCGTGTAATAACCAGTAACCATTTTGGTCACTTTTAATACAACTCCAAATTAAAAAAAAAAGAAAAAAAAGTCTGAGGAGTGTTGCTGGAAATTTGAAAATGACCCTGATCTAAAAACGCAAGATCTCAAAAGAATAACTTCTCTTTTTCCCTCGACTTGTTTTCCAAGCCATGAGGTATGTCAAATCAGACAAGCTCTGTGCCCACTAAGTTCGCTGTGTTACTATTCGTTATCCTTTTTAGTACTACAAGAACCCAACACACTGAACAGGACAGAGTTTTGAGAAGCAGAAGTCCGAGTTGGTTGCAGTTACTATTCTGCCAGTCATCAAACTCACTCACTCAGTAGAAGTTATTTTTAACAGTTCAGCAAAAATGTTCCAGTAATTTGTCCAAATATCGACTATTTAAGATGTTCACCCTTTTTAAATCAGTACTTTATATGACTTGTAGGCAAGTAGCAAAGAATTAAAATGCAGTCTATTTTGTCCTGCAAGCCAAGATTTCTAGACAGACAAGAACTGGACATCATCCCTCACTCAAAAAGGACACAAGGGCAGAAAAGAACACAACCTTTCCTCCTGCAGAGCAGCCGCAGGCCCAAGACAGGGCTGAGCTCCCCACCACCCACCCCTAGGAGCTTGGTGTCCTCAGCTAAAGAGAAGTATCTTTAGTCCTGTCAGCAAGCAGGGAGCTCTTGATTGTACCTTAAAGGGGATGAGAATGTTCGAGCTCATCTGCATTTTAAAGGATGCACTTTCATGATCTCTCACACTTGTAATAGATGTCTCAACTGTTAAATTACTATTTCTTTTCTTAGCCTGAAAGTCGAAGCAGACTAAGAGAGATGCAGACTAAGAGCCTGGCCTCTCCCATTGTTCTTTACCCTGAAGTCGATCCCTGAACAATGCTGACAGCTGCTATCAAACCAGGCTGCGTTTACTCTGAGCGCAGCTGCTGTGTGTAGGAACAGACCGTCTCCTGGTGCCCCCTCCCCTGGGGAGAAAGGCTGACACACTGCATGTTCAATGACGGGGTGCGAAGGTCTGCGGAATTGTCAACCCAATTTTATGCTACTTGGATTTTCCAGGATGCACACAACTCCTTTCAAGTAAAAACCAAGCATATGCCAGAGCACCAAACTTATGCTGCAGGATAATTATTGATCACGGCAGACTTTAAAAGAGCCTCTGTCTAATTTAATCAGTAAATTAATATACTGATCCAAAAACTTCAATGATAACAACTGCAAATGCCAGGATGCTGAGGACATGCAAGGGGTCAAAGTCACGTGCTAGGCCCTATTCACCAGCAAAAGCTTAAACTGTCTTTATAATCTCGACAACATCCTTCCTGGACGAAAACCAGTCCAAAAACTAGCCGCTCACGTGCCCTTCTAAAATAATCTATTTTTATTTTCTGGTTCCTCTCAAAAGGGCAGCACCTGTAAACATCCGGTTATTAAAACTGCCTTGTCTCTCATGTGTAGATTCTAGAGGCTCAGAGGGGTTGGGCAGTGCCTCTGAGGGATTAAATGCAAGACTTTTACCCTGAAAAATTACATGTAAAAAATCTACAGCCTATTAGAAAACAAACATGTTCCTTGAAGTTTAGGGGTGTACTTCAGAATTGCTTTGCATGTGTTTTCCTTTACTCAAAACAGGCTTTTCCATCCTCATTCATTTGGGTTAAAAAATTCTGTGCTCAAGCTACAAGTACAACTCACTATTACTCTTTGCTAATCAAACACAGTACATGCAAAAGTACCAGTGAATATTTGATTTGATCTCTGAAATAAAGCAATTCATTACACTAGAAAAGGGTACAGAAGGCAGCAGACAAATGCAGATGTAATTGTGTTTGGTGTTGAATGCGATTACAGCCCACTAAGTAACAGTCAAAAATGTGATCCTGAAGGGGAAGAAAGGCAGCGCCTAGGTCTAGGGAAGAGGAGGGAGAATTGTTTATGCAGAGCTAAGCTGTCAAGTGTAATAAAGCAGCTTGAATAAAATTTAAGCTGAAAATCCACTGAAGCTCCCCATTTCAGGGAGGAAAAAGCTATTAAAAGGAAATGAAGGTCACCCTCCCAGTTTATTTCACCTAATTGACTGCCAATAGCTTACCACAGGCAACCCAACTGCAGATCTGCAATTGAGAAACTGATGAAAGGAGCGTTTTCAAGCTGAGGCTCATTCTTTAATCCTCCTTGGCTCTTATGTTTTTTCTCCATCTCCAGTCGGGATGTAATTTTAAGCACTGATGGATTAACTGGTTCCATTGTTTGTGGCCGGTCATTGGACTAGGCACTCCTAATCCGTACAGCAGCATGTCTAATTATCATTACAAAGTGTCTGAGGGAACTATAAAGACCAGCAGGGCATCTTCTCACAAGCAATTAACATAAATTGACAAATGAGTGATTCGAATCAGCTCAGGGCACTCACATATGAATAAAATCAAAAAGGACCCTCGTCTCAGCTCTGTCCTGTCCTGCGCTTAGTCTGGAAGGGCCAGAGCACATGAGAACCGCCCAGGTCCTGCAGAGGCTGGGGACGAACACAAGCAGGGATGGGACACAAGGTCCACTGGGTTCCTCGAGGCTGGGCAGAGGACTCGTGACTGACAAGCAGTGGCCAGCCTGGAGCAGACTGAACTCAACAGAGGAGAGCAGGAACCTGCTGAAGGGCTAGAGAGCACTAGGCAGACAATTAGCACTTTTTCCTCAAGCGGGAGGACGCCTTTCATGGGTATGCGACTTAGAAATTCATGAAAAAGGCACAAGAAAGCAAAGGCGCAAACAGGTTACACAGGTTCAAATACCCAAGAAAGCAAAAGGCACAAGTGAAGAGAACTCTGCGAAATGACAGCTCAGAGACCTGTCTGCACCTCCCTCTGGGCAAATATTCTAACACAGAAGCAAGGAAAGTCTTCAAACCTCTCACCAAAAGTTTTTACTCAACGGACATAGTCAAGCACAGTCACAGGATAAACTGCATTTATTTTCTCATTTCAAAGTGGATTTTTTTTCTTTGCCCTTCTAAAGTGTTTCTCCTGTCATCCTCCTAATGCTAATCCTGGTTCCCGTGAACAGCTCAGCACATCCCAAGCCCCTTCCTACTCTTCCCCCCATCGAACAGATCAACATTAGGCTACACGAATTTACACACACGTACATATACATTAAGCCACCAAACTATTAAGAAATGAAAGCTGGTTATACACACTGTGGGAGGTAGACCTGGTAGGCCACGTACCCCGATGATGGCATTCAACTCTGCCATGGTCACCTGTTTGGCACGTTCCACAGCCTGGGCCACCTGTTGTTGATGCTTTGAAAATAAGGAGAAGAAAGCATGTTAGCAAGGGCCCAGAGCTTCCCTGTATATTCCCACAACCGGAAGACACACTGCAAGGCTGAAGCACAGATTTAAAGAGCAGCTTCTGAAGCACCTGTTATTTCACACAACATGGGAACAGGGAACAGCAACCGTCCCCCGCGATGCTGACGCACATGTCAAGTCTGTGATCACTGCTCTGATTAACAGATCCTGGCCTGTCCAGTTTGGGCAACTCTGGAAACTCCTCCCTTCTCTTAGCCTTTTGAGTCTTCACCCACCTGGGAAAAGGAAGGTCCTACCTTAAGGCCAGGGGATGGAAAAATCACCCTGCACCCTTCCCGACTTCACCCACAGATGGAAAAGGGGCTGGGGGTAGGGGGAAGGCACTTGAGATTAGTGGAGACCAAGGTCACTGAAGTCTAAACAATTAGATTCAAAAAGCCAATAAATCACCATGGAAGACTAGATGCTGACCAGAACCAAACCCAGTATTCTTATTCCCAGTTCAACAATCTTCTCATTCTGCCCCAACGTACATTCATCCTGCAAGCACACTGTAGCATTTATTAGCTTATATCTAAAAAGAGGGTAAACCTTTCAAAGTAAACTAACATACTGTTAATTTCATAGATTACACACATGAACACTTTCCCTCAATGTATTAAGGCTAAACCTCAGGGACTCTGCAACCAAATGAAATGGCTGATCTATGTCTATGATTTAGTAAGTTGACATAATATGAGTATTTATTTTATCCTTATTTACTATCTAGTACCTCCATAGATAGCATTAAGTCAACTGACTTGAAAGGCGAGTGCAGCTGAAGTATCTGTGTCTGTGTTGGTCAATCCTATGGGACCATTTTTAAGTCAGCACAAGAAAACTTCTCTACTTAAAAGATAAAAAGCACCTGAATCGTCAGTAGCTATCAGGCTTATACTACTCACTGGAAACAAAAGCTTTATATTTGATAGTCATTTTGCAGTTTCTCACAAAAAAATTAATTGAGGGTTGAACTATTGTCCCCACTTCTACAGCATGCCCCCAGCTGTGTTAGACAGAATGGCAGGGGGTTTACACACTTCAGTTGTAACAGATGTTCCTCACTCTTGCTCCTCCTGATAAAATTAACATCTTAAAACTGCTAATTTGCAAACAGAGAAGCAACATAATTGCACTTTAACAGTTGAACAGTTTTACTTACTTCCTGAGACAGAAATGGGATGACTTGTGCACAAATGGTGTTCAATCTCTTGGCGATTTCAGTCTATAAAGACAAAGCCATACAAACATTTAGAACACTTCACGATTGGTTCTGAAAGGTGAAACTTCATACCTCAGCACCTGGGTCCTCCTCTCCTCGCTCTCTGGAAGGCATGAAAGTGTTTCCCCAGGTTATGCTACCAGTACTTATCTTGAGATAGACAGTAGATATTAGTCCCTTTCACCAAAATAAGGCAAAACTGCCCTTTATTGGTCGCTTAACCAAAGATAATGAGGTGTCTGAATTGGAAAATCTACATGTATTAGGCCAGTGATGGCAAACCTGTTAGAGCTTTCAATGGTAACAAACAGCCGGCCATGGCACGAATGCATAGGTCCCCACCACTGGTCTGGGCCATGTGATTTCACTGACAACCAGCCCTGCAGTGCATTCGGTGACGGTGTACCATGGTGCACGTGTGCAGTGCGTTCAGACGGGTGTGTGAAGCCGTAACGTCAACGTTGTCCAGCTTTCAAAAATGTGACGTGAAGGTCAAGAGCAACACAAAGGACTCTACTGACCTCCATCCCAAACTTGTGCACAATGAAAAGAGGGCTGTAATGTTAGTGTCTTTTACTGTTCCAAAAACTTCAAACCAAAAAACATTATTGAACACAGAACTCATGACAGTCTGGGTATTTGGAAAAGTCACGAACAGTGCTCACAGTTCAGCAGGACGTGTGTCCTGAGTGTCTGTGGCCCCGGCTGCTCTAAAGGAAGCAGGAAAAGCCCCTCCGAATGCACAGCAGTCCCTCTGCTCCAGGACATATAATGCCCAGGGAGTGGAGGGCACTCTGCTTCCAGCCTAGGAAGGTAAGGGTCCCTCTGCGCACCTCACACCTCAGCACCCTACCGCAATACACAGCAGCTCCGCAGTCTCTGAAAAACGAGTTCCGCTTAAAAAAAAAGAAAGGAAGGAAGAAAGAAAAGAAAAAGTCATCTATAAAGAGGCCTTATTTATTTCATCATTTTCTGTCCATGCTTACTAAATGCAATGCCATCTCTATCACTGAGTTAAGCAATAAAAAGGAACAAGAGAAGAAAATTACAAAGCAGGCAGGCCATGCCCTTGGGAACCAGAGAATACCCTAAGATAAAGTAGAAAACCACGGAACTCTACAACCAAGTACATAAAAGAGAAAGCTGCCTGTTGTCCTCCAAGATGATTCCAGTTAACTGAGCAGCAAAGTCTTTGGTTTTATGGGATTGGATTTAGGCCAACTCAACCCCTAATTCCCCCTGACCACCAACGAGATGGCATTACAGACCACATGGCAGGAAAAACATACTAGGAGGGGAAATGAATGGTACAGAGAGCAAAGCCATGACCTTGCTTCAGCCAGTGGAGCAAACAGATATATATGCAAAAAAAGTGCAGCTGTACCAGGTGCAAAACCAGAACTGGGTCAGCCCCACCCAGTTCATCTGATTGCAGCCACCCACCAAGCTAACTCAAGGTCATGGCTCTCCTCGAAAGCACTGGCATGCTGCCCTTTCCTTTGGGGCAGGGTTATGCTCACCCTATCCATCCAGCTACCTACTGAAGTAAATGAGTACCTCATCAATACATCCCACTACACAAGCATCCAACATTCAAGCATTCCTGACAGTGGGAGTTATTCATATTTTGTCTAATTTCCCACAACTACAAACTGTCAAATAACCCTCCACACAGATCTTCAAAAGGCATCCTTGAAAAGGGAACTTCTGGGTCAAAGTGTATGTATATGTTAAGTTGTATGCACACTGCCAAACCACCGAACAGGAAAGTCAAACCGAGTCACATTACTGCCTGTTTACAAGGGTGCTTGCTTGCTGTCCTACCTGGCGTCAGTATTGGGATTTGTTGGCCTTAAAATCTTTTTCCATACAATAGATTTTTAAAATGGCTATTTGCATTACTTGGATTCTTCCTGAAATTAAACATTTTCATACATTTATTGGTCCTCTGTATCATTCCTTTCTTTTCCTTTTTTTGCCAGGGTTTAATCACTGTTGCTTTTGTAGTAGTTCTTGTTTGTTTTTTTTTTAATGGTACCAGGAATCGAGCTCAGGACCTTGTGCTTGCCAGGCAGGCGCTTGTGCCACTGAGGCCCAGCCCTGCAGTAGTTCTCGACATAAAATATCAACCCCTCATCATAGTTTGCCCAACTTGCCATGTGTCTTTCAACCTTGCCCAGTATCCATGCTTTACTGTATAGAATATTAGTTGCTATACAGCCAAATTAAAGGATTTCTCTCCCTATACTCCTGGTCCTTGGACAAAAGACTAGAAAATACCAAACTTATAAGAGCCATTCTTTGTTTTTAGTGCTGCTATGGTTATACTTTATACATTTAATTACTTTATCTAGCTGGAATTTATTTTAGGGTAAGGAAGAAAAGATATCCTCATCTTTAATCAATGAAAATAAATAAATGTGTTATTATGTAGAATGGTTTCAAAGTAGAGGTGGACATGGCCAAAGGATTGTTAAAACCCATTCCAAATGAAGTTTACGTAAGTCTTTAATAATAGTAAAGTGATCAAAAAGTAAACAAAATAAATACAGATTAAAGCAAAGACAATATAAATTGGGTTAGTCTAGGAAAGAGTGAAACAGAAAGAAGAAAGTCATAGATAAAGCTCAAACTGATAGGAAACCATCAAAAGCCATGTCACATGTCCTAAAACTTCTAAGCCATGGGCCAGAGCAGAAATGGAAATAAGCGCAATGGGGAGGGGATCTTATTGAAGCCACTCTCCTTCCTGTGCCTGGTCTCTAACCCACATCTTAAGAAATCCTGACCAAAGAACCTGAATTTTGAACTTGAGACT